>WYDI02010185.1:0-13578 GCA_009867235.2 Psittacus erithacus | reverse complement strand
CAGCTTCTCTTCTCCAGGCTGAACAGCCCCAATGTTCTCAGCCTGTCTCCATACAGGAGGTGCTCCAGCCCCTGATCGTGCTCATGGCCTCCTCTGGACTTGCTCCAACAGCTCCATGTCCTTCTTCTGTTGAGGACCCCAGAGCTGCAAACAGTGCTGCAAGTGGGGTCTCATGAGAGTGAGATCCTGGAGGTGGCATATTTATAAGCCTGTACTGAGCTGACGGTACTTTGCCAACAAAACCGGCACTGTATTCAGGTGTGGGTGTGACTTGAATTTCCTATCAAATGAGATCTAATAATCTTCAAAGCACTTACATACTATGTGTTAGCAGAGAACTGAAGGTAGGTGGTAAACATCAATCATCTCATCTGTGCGCATGCTCAGGGTCCACCATGGCCTGATCTGTTTTTCTTACAACCGCTAACGAAGGCATGCAGAGGGCAAATACAAATACTGGAGGGATACAAGAGGGAAGGGAAAACCTGTAGCTGCACTTAGAGAAAGTGAAAGAACAGAGGGGGCATTACAGATAAAGGAATGTTGTCATAACGGTGGTGAAAAAGTAGGGCTTAAGGGAACCAAGGATGTAAGTCTATAGGAAACTAGGCATCCGTTTTGCCACGCACGGAACAGCTTGTTTCTAAACTATAGAACTGGACCCCATGATATCGGGCTCTAGCAGAGGATTGAGCACCCACAATGTAACTAGAAGTTCTGCTAACACTTAGCAACATGAAGAGATCAAGGAATAATCTCTCAAGTAGTGACCCAGTTATTCTGCACAGCCTTGCTTCATGAACACAGGCAAGCTGTTTAATCCCTCTGTTGAATGCTCATTTCAAAACTGGATAAAAACACTTCACAGCCCTGAAAAGTGCCTTCAGGTCTCAGAACAATAAAGGTGCTAAATGCATGCAACGAGCCATTCATAATGGCCAGGGTTGCATGTGGGCATTCAGGGGTCTAGACAAGTGACTGAGTAGCATTGTTTATCCTTTGCTAGTAACATTAAATTATACAAATGTAAAGAAGAAAAAAGTGACACTTAGGTGCGACTTTACAGAAGAAAAAGAGGAAAATGAACAAAATCACAAAAAAAGTAGTTTTTTACCCAGAATAAAGCTACCATTTTTTCTTCCTAAAAAAGCCAAGGCCAGAGCCTCTAAAAATATATGAAACTGCACTAATGGGCACCTAGCGATGTGCATCCCCATCCATCATGCCTAAACTCAGTCCAAAAGATTAATCTGAAAACGATTAAGAACCACAGCAAATATTTGCAGGAGCATCCAACACTTATTTGGACTCAAGTTATGTATCAACTAAATCACTTTGCAGTGTGAGATAAAGATTTGCCAGAGCTCACTAGAATGGAAAGACAGCATCAACATTGAGCAATTCAATGTTGGTTTTAGTGAATGTACAGTACCTGGCTCAAAACAAGATCTGCAAACATCTAACAGGGAAAGTGCCACATAACACACAAACCAAGCCATCCTGCGTAAAGAGGAATTAAGCAGCTTGCTTTCATACATCTCTTGTGTTTAACTCTTATATTAACTAAGATGACATAAATTCTGACCATAGTTTCTTCCAAAACAGGGGGAAATTGATGATCTTTCTCCTGTGTGGATTGTCTAGTAAGTAAGAAACAACTTTCATAGTGAAGACTCCCAGTTTCTGGCCTTTATGAGAGCATTCATTTTGTTCTCTACTCTGCTGTCTGTTTTCACATAGAAGTTTCTGCAATTTATCTTTGATTCATAGAATCCCAGAGTGGTTTGGGTTGGAAGGGACCTTAAAGCTCATCCATTTCCAACCCCCTGCCATGAGCAAGGACACCTTCCATTAGAGCAAGTTGCTCCAAGCCCCATCCAACATGGCCTTGCATGGCCCAAGTAATCATCCCTCTCTCCCCCAGCTGAAGCAGCTCTGTGTATAACACTTTGCTCCTGACAGCCAAGATCCTTGAAGGCTAACAAAGTACAAAACATGCCTCAAAACTGTTTCTAAAATAAGGCAAAAGCTCTGCTGAGCATGCATGAAATTATATGATAACCACAGTCAGTCTCTGCATTAACTCATTCAGTAGACATTACACCCATGGAAAATTGAAAAGGATAGCCCCAAGCAGCTCCGGTACCAATATCCGAGATGTCAATCTTCTTGGGAATTTGTATTCTTATAATTTATTGCTATGCTCTTTCACAGCACTTTATAGCAATTTTCAGGAAGCTCTCTGTGGCTGAGTTCAGGCCGTGTTTATCTCAGGATGCTCTAGATCATCTCTGAAACAATACAAATAGACTTCTGCTGAGGTCATTTGGGACCCAAATATCTCAATTCCTTTTATTTTTTTGCCAAAGTGCTTTCAGATGAGTAAAAACCATAACCACCTATTCTTTCATTCTATATATATATGTACTTCCCAATTAAAAATGGAACAGAAGCAGTAAGCAGCACAGTTTCATAAGAACTTATTTTCTGAACTCAAAGTAGTGTTGAGAATGTGATTTCTAGTATATTTTACCCTTGTAAGAAACAAGTATTTTTAAATAGCAGAAAGTGTCTACTCTCTATGTAGTTATGGTACCTGAGCTTCCATGTTCTTCTGGGCCAGTACTTTCGTCACCTGTTAGCAGTGATACAGCTGTGGGAATGCGCTCATCCATCTGCATTTGAGATGAGGAATGAGTAACTGCGATACGCAAGTACCCCCTAGTGATGGGTAGGATGAACTGCAGCATTGCACTAGCACCTTGGCTTACTAAATTTCGTTGTAGTAACGAAAAGAGACCGATAAACCAAAAAAGAACATAGAGAGAGTAACTACTTAAAGGCGAAGGCCACATCCCTTGGGTTTGAGGCCTGGCAGCTTGTGCTATAGCAGCAAATATGTGAAGACCTACATTTCACTATACTGTTAATATTTTGAGTTCTAAGTGAGAAATTATAAAGCATAAAGCTTTAAGCCTTTAACAAACAATTTTGTTACAAAGACAAGCAGCAAATTTGTGAAGCCTCTCATATACCTTTGCCCTGCTTCTTGTCAGGACAATGATAAAATTTACCACCATTCTGAGTAAATACAAGGGTCTTTTCTACAGTGTACATCTTGCATTAGCAACTTGTCCATGGTGTGACACTGGGGTATAAGTTAAATATATCTTTACTGGTTTTGAAATGTGTTGCAAAGCTTCAAAGGTGCACATCGCTACAGGGATGAGGGTCAGAGATTCTTCTACCTCCACTCTGCCTTGCACAGGTAAATTACAAAGGACTTGGAGAAAAGCACAGATAGACATGTGAGATAAACCATTTTAAGCAATGGACTCAGCTGAAATGCTGAGTCTGCATCGTCTGCACCTATCTTATGTCCTCCCTACAGCTGACCAGCTAAGGCTGCAATGTGACGCCAAACTGAGATGAGACACAAATACAAAGAAAACATCTACAATGCAAGAAATATGCTCCAACCATTTTTACTTAAAGTACATGAGGGGTTTACTTACAATTCTTCTCCTCGTTTTGCTTTTCTATCAGAAACCAAATACACGCTTCCAAAGCTTCCATTGCCAAGCTTCCTCTGAATAGCGTATCTTCTAGCAATCACAGTGTCTGAGCGAGCAGAATTCAATCTGGCAACACTGACATGCTTAGCAGTTTCTTGAAATTTCAGCATTTCTCTGGGTAACAGAAACCACACAGATTTCTCTAGAGCACAGCTTCTCAGTCCTGGTACTCTTCCATGGATGCTCACAGGAAACACCTGAAACAGTAAAAAAACCCAATTTGACAATGTATCATTCTTATTAAAACCTTCATTTAATTCTATGGTAGTGCTTATAGCACTCAGTTTGCAGCAGAAGACAAATTAAGTGGAATCATCAGTTGCTAAGCTGTGGGCAGCAGACTTGATGAAGAAACTCTAGATAATGTAGATGTGACATTGTCAGCCACCCTCTCAATCAACCTTAAATGAGTTCGCTGAACTGGTAACAGAGGAGGAATTAAATGCAGGTGCTTATACATCAGTTTATTTAAAAGTTTCAAGTGCTGTTTGCAGAGGTAACTACACCTGTGTTTCACCTGACAGTTCCCCTAGGAATGGCACTCTTCCTCACCATCACAGTACCTGACACCAAAAACTTATGTGTTTCAGGATACAAGTTTGTTTGTGTTTCATGACCGTCGTATGTACTGAAGCATAATCTCCACTTGTAATATGAGTCACTTCCATCAATAACTCCAAAGCTGTTTTCTCTGCTCTTCCATTTGCCCCTCAGATTTCACCCTCTGTTTCAGCTCTGACCTCACAGCTTGTGTGAATGACCACTAAAACTAGAGTTTCATGGCTGCCCACATGTCTATAGACTCTCAGTAAAACCCAATTGATCCAGAAGCTCTTCATTTCCCCTTTGCTGTAATAATTCTTTCCTGACCCACCTTTCTAACAATTTCACTTGGATTCGGAACTCCTGTCCAACTGAGGTCCTCATTATGCAAACACAGGGACCACAAACGCTAACCCCTAGTGCTTGTGTGGCTTCCAACAACTGAACATGAGCTCTGAATAACTGTTTACTCAACTTTCCTCATTCCAAATGATAAAGGGTAGGTGTTTTGCTGCACATGATTAAGCAACATTGATCTCATTACTTTGCCTTTATACAATGCTACCTGCATCATTTGTGCTTGAGGATCCTTTGGAACAAATACAGATGTTGTAAGACCCTACCATCAGTGCAATGAATACTACTATCAGCACTGTCTGCTGCAGCTCAGTGCGCACACTGGGTTTGTTCACCATAGCATTCTAACATCAAAATGCTGCTTCTTGTTGTTTTCAAAGAGAAATGACAAACTGATTCATTTTAAAAGCTGTGTAACTCCTGGATCCATGTCACCATCTTCACTTCCTAACAAACGCAGAGCCCAACTGAAAGGTACAAATTCACATCTTACAACAACAGCGTGCATGTGCAAGAACATAATTTAATACCCATCTCCCGAGCTGCTGTCACACTGTACCAAGCAGCCTGATGTTGTAGTATCACTGTTATGAAACACAGCTAAATTTCAATTACTGTCTTACCAATGATACAATTCCTGTCTGCTTTGGAAACAAAAGCACTCCCGAGGTTCCGTTTCCGTATTCTCTTCCAGGTCCTAAAGGTGACAAAAAGTCTGAAATGCAAACATCATATAGAAAATTACTTCGTCTGTAACACCAAATCTGTCTGAAGAAGCATAAATGGCTGGTGTTGAGGTGTGGGGGAAGATGAGCTCCATAAAGCAGTACATTGCCAGCTCTGGAAAGTTTGTATATTTTCCATTTACTGTCCTCTTCTCCTAGGAAGTTGCTGGTTTATGGATGGCTTCGTAAATTCCAAACCCAATAGGTTTGAAATACAGAACCTTTAGAAATTACTATGCTTACAAACACTGCGGAGCACTCTGTTCCTTTTTCCTGAAGAAGAGTCACTTAACACCGCTCACCTTCACATTTTCATACTTAGTTGGGCCCTATGAATACACCGCAATCTTTTACACCACAATATCACACTTGAGATCAAGAACTCCATGGTTGCGCTTTACCTCTCACCTGCTACTCTCTATGCTTCAATTTCCCTCTGTACATAACAATTAATAATAACTATCATATAACTCTGTGAAATGCTTTGCTGTCTACTGCTCAATAGTGTTATATGCCAAGGTCAGTGGTTGCCCTTGTGGTGCTGCAGGCACAGAAGAGGTGGATTGCTGAGCCACTGCATTTGAAAGAAATACCCTGTGAGAATCAACTGACGTTAGAGCCTGCCTCAAGCACAACACCAGATGATTCTTCGAGAATATATGAACTGGCAGCCTCTCCTACCTTACTCCAACTTTTAACCCCAACCTTCCATGCATCTCCTTACCAGCATCCATCTTACCCCACTGAGCAGATATTTCCCAAGCAGCGGTACCTCAGAGCAAATAGAGATAACTCAAAGAAATCAACTCTCCAGCCCTCTTGTCTTTAAAAATCACAGTATACCCTGCCCAGTAACACACTGGTAAACGGTTTATGTTCCTCAGTTCCTCTCCAAGCCCCATTCCAGAGCCTGGCAGCTGCTGACACCAAACTACTGCAATCACATTGCCTGAATCACTTCTTTTTCCTTCTTCCTTGGCTGAAGTCTCCTTTTTTCGCTTGTTCTCAGCTAAGGCAAAGCTGTTGTTCAGGGTTTCATAGCTCCACCTACACACGCTAAGCACACAGCCACTCCGCTTCTTCCCCCAACCTTCCTTTGCTTATGGAAGTAAGTTCCTGGGTTTAATTTCCTCTTGGTTTCTTTAGCAACGGCTAACACACTTTGTCACTTTCTGCCTCCAAGACAAACCCTTCTTTGCCAGGCAAGGACATTCGCCAGTTTGATCACGTTTTCTTTTAGCTCCTGAAGAACCCCTGCGCTACATCAACATTTGCTGCCCCCGGCAGTACAAATTCCAGAGGTTTTATATTTATTAATATTTAATATTAAATATTTACTATTTATCCGAGGTTTTATATGTAAAATGCCCTCAATATTTACTACTTTGATTTTGTCCCTTCCAATGGCTTTACTGCTCCTTTAAATGTTTTGGAAATAAAAAGATGAGGTATTCCTGGTTTTCAACCTGGTTCAAAAAATCCCTAAATATCACCTCGTGAACACTGGGTCCATTGCTGTTTTCTGCAACACCTTTATAAACCTAGCCAAGCCTAAAGTAACATCATTTTGGTTGGCTCCGCGTTTTACTGCTCCCAGAGGAAGGATAACTACGAATATTTTATTGGTCGTGTCGGTAGCAAAGGAGCTTGCGGGTGATGGTAAAACAAGGCCAAATGTGGTCGACTGTGGAAGGGGCTAACCAATACCTCCCTGACGCACATTCAGGAAGCGAGACCCCCGACGGCAAGCCCAGAGACCTTGTCCATAGACCGGGTAAGGCTCACGCTCCTGGGGGCGCGCACACACACACAGACACACATATAGAGGTCTGAGGCATCCCCGCTTCCCTGCACAGAGGGCTGAGGGCGGCATGCCCCCATCCTGCCTCCCTCGCCACCCCTCCGGGGAGCGTCGGCTCTTCCCTGCCCCGTCTGCACTCGCCCGCAGGTACGCGCCCTCCGCACCGGTTCCTGCCCCTCAGCGCCAGGGCCGCCTGCTGCCGGGGGCTGCCGTTCCTCAGGATCCTCCGGCTCTCCTGGGCGCTGCCAGCCCGGGACACAGGAGGGAGCAGCCGCAACCCCGGGTCCTGCGCGGCCCCGTCGCTAGGAGAAGCGGCGCTCGCACAGCGAGCATCCGCGGGCAGGAGGAGAAGGCGGTGCTCTGGCTGATGGGCTCCGCCCGTCGCTCCCAGCAGCACGTCCGGCGCGGTGACGGGGCCGTCATGGGCGTGCGGGGCCTGGCGGCGTTCGTGGAGGAGCGCGGGGCGTTCTGCGCCGAGCTGCGGGTGCGGGACACCAAGCTGGTCATCGACGGGAGCAGCCTCTACCACCAGCTCTGCTTCGCCTGCGCCGCTGACCCCCGCCGCGGCGGCGAATACGGCCTCTTCGCGGCCACCGTGCGCGACTTCTTCGGCAGCCTGCGGGCCTGCCGCGTCTCTCCCTTCGTGGTACTGGACGGCGGCCGCGGCGCCGACGACCGCAAGCTGCCGGCGCTGCGGGAACGCGCCGCGGAGCGGCTGCGGGAGGCCCACGGGCTCTCCCGCGGCGACGGAGGGTGCGTGGTGCCGCTGCTGACCCGCGAGGCCTTCCTGCAGGTGCTGCGCCGGCTCGGCGTGCCCTTCGTGCAATGCTTCGCCGAGGCCGACCGGGAGATCGCGGGCCTGGCCAACCGCTGGGGCTGCCCCGTCCTCTCCCTCGACAGCGACTTCTGCGTCTTCGAGCTGGCGGGCGGCTACTGCCCCCTCACGCACTTCCAGTGGCGGAGCGTGTGCGGCGCCGACGACGGGCAGCGGGGCCGCTACGTCCCCGCTCGCTGCTTTTCGGTGGAGAGGTTCTGCGGGCACTTCGGCGCGCTCAGGAAGAGCCTGCTGCCTCTGTTCGCCGTCATGTGCGGGAACGACTACATCGAGCTGGCGGCCCTCGAGGCGTTCCTCAGCGCGGTGAGGTCGCGGAGGGGCGGCAGGAAGCACGCCCGCCTGCGGGGGCTGCTGAGCTGGCTGTCCCAGTTCAGTGGGCCCGCCGAGGCTATGGACAGCGTGCTGAAGTACGTGAAGAAGCACCAGAGGGAAGAGGTGCGGGACCTTCTGTGCGCCTCGATGCAGGACTATAGCCCGTCTGACGTGAAGCTTGAGGACTTCTTTTGGAGCAGCAGATACGAATGCGAGGCCGCCAGGAAAGCGGGTTTGCCGCAGTGGGTGCTCGATGCTTTGGCAAAAGGTAAGCTGGCCCCGTTCATCATCAATGCCCTGGTGCTGAGAAGCACTTTCCTCCGTGTTCAGGTGGAGAACATGCAGAGACCTAGCGCACATAGCACAGCTTTGCCCATTCGTCAAGTGATCTATGGACTGCTTCTGAAAGCATCTCAGAATACTGAAGCTGCTTCTGGAAGCAACGAGCTGCCGGTTTTCTGTGAATTCAGCAGGCTCCAAAAGACACTTAAAAAAACCTTTGTTCAAGCAGCAAGCCTACCCACAGAGTTTTGTGATGATAGTTTTTCTTTGGAGAAGTTAGTGGAGGTAAGTGGCTGTCACAACAGATCAGGGTTAGCGGTGTTTCACCAGTGACAAAACACAGCTGGGACTCTAGTTTGCCAGCTGTGTGCTAACTGTGATGCCTGAACTAAGCCACCTCAATAAGTAACTTGGTAATACAGAGGTACCTGCAGGACTCTCAGCTTGGCCTTGAAAGGCTACACAGGTTAGGTCCCCACACACACGTACCAAGACAAATGATATGGGAAGTCGGTTGTGTGTAGTACTGTGTATGTAGTATTGTAGACATGCCTTTCGAGAGCATTACCTCTCACAAAGCATGAGATGTAAGGCAACTTCTAAGAGGCACAAAATGAAGTTTTATATATGTGTATTTATTTGCCATACCAAAGTAGTTTGAACGCATTGTGGTTACAAGGTTTTCCATGTGAGGCAACTTTTACGTAGGAGTTTGAATTAAACCACCTGATTTGAAGAAGTCTGAAACCTCTTGGCAATTGTGAAAAAAAACGCTTTTCTCCTTCACCTAACATTTAATTGTGTTGTTTCTAAAGCTTAAATAGCATTTAAAAAGATTTCCTGTTCAGAGTATCTATGAAACTTAAGTGGTTTTTTATCAAAACCATGAACTACTCCCTAGCTTAAAGCAAGCTTATTTGTCTTTTGGAAATTGCTCATGGCAAATAGTCTCTTACCTTTGTTTTTCCACTCCAATTTATTTTCAGGTGCCCATGTCACGCCGTCACATGCTTTTGCTGGAGACTCTGGGAGTGAAAATGAGTTTCCTGGAACCTATCCCCAGTCACTTACAACTTCCTGTTGCTGTAACATGTTATTGGATATGTTGTTCAGAGCCAAAAGTTAAGTTGCATCAACTAAAGGCTTTGCTTCTAATGATAGTATCTGGAGAACTGGACAGGATAACAAACGATCCAGGTATGTGTCCCAAGAATACAGTTCAGGTGTTCAGCTACTATGAAAATCTATCCCTGAATTCCATTTTCCTCATTTATGGCAAATCATCTAAATTCAGATGAATTGGCGTGGTTTTGCATAGAACAGAAAAACAGTGCTGGCCATCAATTTGACGTTTCATAGAGGTAAAGCAGGACTTTACCATCTTGTAAAGCACTAATTTGCATTTATCAGTGCTTTCTTTAGGACTAAAAGATTTAGATATAAAAGAATATGCTTAACACACTTGTGCATCAAAAGAGAATGCCTACTGTTGATGCAGTCTGATAGGTTTGTGTTTTTCCTCGTGAGTTTTTCTGTTGTCATCTGTACGTGCAAATGGAGCTGCACACTCTTTACCTGCTTGTGTATTGCAAGAGTTTGGAAGTTGTAAAATGTGACAGAAATTGTTTCAGTAATATGTATACCTCCTAGAGTCACAGTGGCATTTCCTGTAGGAGTCCTTCATTTGGTGGCAAAGATGAGGCATGCCAGAGTTACACGGTTCCTTTAGGTTCTAGTTCATAGAAACTGGAATGTTGGGGTTGACAGCTCCTTCCCAAGTGGGAGTGAGATGGAAACCTTGTTTGGAACTGATCCACTGACAGCAAATTACCTAACAAATAGAACTCCTGAATTCACAATTTGAGGTTCTCATGGATATTCATGCTTGAATTTTTACACAATCTTACCTCTTACAGTTCAGTTTGTGACAGTTGAAAACATTACTAATGCTTCCTGAAACAGAGCTGGGGGTTTGAAGACCATACACATTGCAGGTACTTTTTGTACTGTTCACAGCAGAACATTTATTTGCATGTCATTTTTATTTATCACCTAGATGCCACAGGTTTATGTGCTGAAGAGGATGTTATTGCACATAATGAATTTCTAAAATGGAAGGAAAAGAAACTGGAAAATACAGACTTTGATTTAGATGCTGGACACGGTTTTTGCCAGTGGCAGTGCTGTCTGCAGATGGGATTGTATCTCAACCAGCTACTTGGCAGTCCTCTCCCTGAGCCAGACCTAAGTAGGTAAGGATGTTTCAGAGGTTGGCTTTCCACACAAGCCCTTGATGGAATATGTTCACATGCTTCATTTTCTCTATCAAAACCCTCTGTCCAGTTTTACTGCATTTGAACTCCCTTGTTTAACAATATTCATATGGAGGAAAATACCAAGTTGAATAGATATCTCTTAGGAGCCCACTGCTGGATGCTGTATGTAGTTAAGATCTGTGTTTTCATTAAGCAGCATGTTTTCCTGTACCTGTCCTACTGAGGTGCTATCCTAAATGAGAATTCTCTTCTTCCTTTGAGCAGGCTTTACACTGGGACCCTCGTGCACAGACTGTTTCAAGAGCTTAAATCAACACCTTCGGTGGAAAATCTGTTTAGTTCATCTCCAAAAATGACTCAGCTTTATCAGGATTTGTTAAGTACAGTGGAGTCAACTGTACCTCCAGACTTCTTTCAGAAGATCAAGGTTTGCAAGACCAAGTCTGAGTCCTGCAAAAAGAAGAAAGCATCTAGTAAGGAAAAAAAGGCTATCAGGTGTGCTGTACCAGAAGCTCAGCATTTATGCAGTGCTAATAGGTTTGCAGCACTTGAAGTGGATGACTGAAAGCATTATTCCTGGAGTAACTTTTAATGCCATGCAGATGAAAGAAGTTCTATGAAGACAGGTGACTGTATTAGAATTTGCCTGGCTGTTCTCACACAAGTTCCTGATACAGTCTTTACCAATAATTCGTGCTTCAGGGATTTTATTTACTGTTTTGTAGCTAACACTTACAAAGAGGTGCTGTATAAAAGTTCTGGTTTGCTTTCTAAAGGTGTCAGTCTGAATGAAAATGGGAGCAGAGTTGTTCAGTGTTTCAGAGTTGGACTATTTTAGAGGAATTCTTTCCTGAGCATTCCAAGGATGAGGGAAAGGCTGAGGTACTTCGTGCTGCTCTTACCTCAGTCTTTAGTAGTCACACCAGCCATCCTCAGGGTACTCAGTCCCCTGAGCTGGGTGATGGAGATGGGGAGCTGATTGAAGTCCCCATAAGCCAGGAGGAAATGGTTAGTGACCTCCTGCTCCCCTTCGACATACACAAGTCTATGGGGCTGGATGGGTACCACCCCAGAGTGCTGAAGTAGCTGGCAGAGGAGCTCACTAAGCTACTCTCTATCATTTTTCAGTGGTCCTGGTCTAGTGGGCAGGTCCCAGGGGATTGGAGGTTGGACAGTGTGATACATCCCTACAGAAAGGGCAGGAAGGAAGACCCAGAAACTACAGGCCCATCAGCCTGGCCTCAGTGCTGGAGAAGGTCATGGAGCAGATGTTCCTAAGTGAGATCATGAAGCATGTGTGGGAAAACAGAGGGATAAGGCCCAGTCATCACAGGCTCAAGAAGGGCAGGTCCTGCTAGACCAGCCTCATCTACGGTAAGGTGACAAGCCTTGTTGATGCGGGAAAGACAGCTACTAAAACCGTAAGATCAATTATTGCTATAAATACAGTATCTTATTTGGAAGACCTATTTAAACCAAAGTACTAAACCAGCAACTACCTTGTCATTACAAATACCGTTAAAATAGAATTGTTAAAACAGTAGAATTCTGCACTAACGTAGAAGAATGGTTTTTATCACTTGACAGGTAGAAAATGTCATGGAAGAGCTGTGAAAATGGAGCAACCCATTCCCTACAGAGTTCAGCTGAAAGCAAAAAAGAGGATTTGTTGTTTGTCCTCAACTAAAGCTGCAGTTGAACTGGTCCCAGGTGCCAGTTGTGTGCTGAGTGCTGCTGCTGGACCCTGGGAAGGGAATCCAGCCAGCAGCTGCTCCACACTGTCACACACTCCTCATTCTGGTGTCCTTCCTCCCGGAAGCAGCCCCATTGCAGGGTCCACCTCCCAGGAAGCAAAGAGCACTGAATAAATTCCAACATGTCCGCTATGACAGTACCCAGTGGTGGTGTGACCTCATTCAGGCGACAGTAGTCTACTGTTGTTGGTCTCCATCCTCCCATAGACTTTCACACAGGCCATATGGGGCTAGTGAAGAGTGAGCAGGTCCTACTGATCACTCCTTGGCCCTCCAGTCTACGGATCAGCTTATGGATGGGAATCAGGGAGTCTTGGTTGGTACGTTATTGCCACCAATGCACTGTTGTGGTGGTGATAGGCATGACTTCCTCACTGTCCTCTCTGTGGTCTTGCACATAAAACCAGCAATCTCTGAACCTTAAACAAGTTGCAGACTAGTATAATAAAAGCCTTCAGCTGAAGCCCATTTTGTGTAAGTCTCAGGATTTGACTTGGTGACATTGTCAGTGCAGGTCCCTGAACAGGTTTGTTGAATCACCCTTGGACTTGGTGGGCTGGCAGGGTGCAAGGGTCTCGTCTCTCCTGGGACACTGCAGACTTGGTCAAACGTAAAGGATTGGAGGAAACCCCCCTTGTGACAGTACTGGCATGCAGGACAAATTTGGACAAGAGGGTTCAACCCCCTGTAAGACACTCTACCGGGTGACCAAGGGCGGTAGGAGGCCCCTGTAAAACTAGAATTCGCAGGGGGGGGAAGGTTTAAACCCCTGCAGAGAGCCTTGGCAATCAAGGGACGAGGGTGTAACTTAATCTCTCGGCTATCGTAGGTGGGTGCAGACCCCCTGTAAGACACCCTCATTTGCTGCCCCAACAAACGAAAATGGGCCAAAATAGTTCATCTGAGGAGGAGAGAAAGGACTCAGCATCTGAGGTGGAGAGAAAGGAAAAAACATATGAGGAGAGGAAAACACTGCCAAGAATTCCCTTAGATAGTCCCCTTGGGATGATGGTCAAGAACTGGGGTTCCTGACCATCTCAGGAAGGGAAAACTAAAGAGAGAATGATCCACTACTGTATGGAAGTGTGGACGAGAGAAGAGATTCGGCCTGATCATTT
>WYDI02010184.1:0-40788 GCA_009867235.2 Psittacus erithacus | reverse complement strand
TCCATAGTGTTTCCAGTACAAATCCAAAACATAGCTTGTACTAGCTACTATGGAGAAAATTAACTCTCCCAGCCAAAACCAACAATAGCTGCCAAAATTTTTGACAGCTCACAATGGGCATTTCTCACTTTTTTCCAAAACAGGAAGAGCAGAGCCTGTTGCAGGAAATTCTCTTCTGTGACAGTAAAGCCCGTTCAGGTGTGCCCATATTGTCCATGATATCTCACTGTCTGCACCACCAAGGAAAATATTTTCATTCTTTTAGAGCCCTATTTTTTTTCAAATTCCAGCTCCATTCAGAGGAGCTAATTTTACATAACATCCTGGTGGCAATCTCACAGTCTCCATGTTTCTCACTTTGTGGTGCTTGCCAACAGGTGTTTCCTTGGCTCTGTGAGTTGGATCTGCTCATAGATGACCCTTTTTTTTATTGTAGTAGGTTGCTTTGAGAAGAAATGAGCTGGGATGAAGTTAAAGCTGCTGTCCATACCTACCACAATTGTTGATTTTCACTAAAGTAATTTGCAATCACATTGGAGAGAAAGGGCTGACTATGAAACTCATGGATGTAAAGAGAATATGGACAGTGCTGCATAAACCTAAACAGTTATCAACTGCTTAGGACAGAGGCAGGGACAGTGTGGTGCATGTTGTTGTAAAGCTGAGCCTTTCTCCTGCATTCTCAGCCTAGCAAAATGGCTTGATGGGGATACAAGAAACCTTCCTTCCCTTTTAAACCAGAAAAGGAGCATCATGTCAGAACTCACTTTTTTCATAGCTGAAATAAAATGAAACTAGATTCCTCTCTGGGATGTTTATAGAAAATGAGCCCAATTTGTCTTTCTGGCATGAAGTGAATCTTCACTGGAATTGCTTACGCTTCTCTCCATCAATGCTGCCTCTTCACTTTTTTCTTACTAGCCCTTCTTATCTCTGCTGCAGGTTTCCTGGCTCTCGAGATACAGAGAAACACAGCAATATTTTGTTGGTTGTTGTTTTGTTTTGGTTTTTTTGTCTTTTTTTTCCCCTCTATTGTTGCCTCTGTTTTCTTGTATATAAAGGTACAGAGACATCTTTGTTTATCAGTTTAAGTGCTCTGGGCAATGTTAGCATTCAAGCTATCAAACTATTAAGGGTCTGATTCTGCAGAATGTGTTCTAAAAGTTGCTGAGATATTTCCTTGTTTCTTTATGGACTTGGATGGATGTGTAGGACATTCATCCCTTCAGGCAGAGATGAGGATCAGGCCCTAGTTGGTGTTAAATTTAGGAGGACAGCCACCAGTGTTTAGCAAGGATATATGTTTGCTGGATAAGAAGGAGCCTCATGCTGTGTTGATTGATGCTGATTTCCATTCCATTATTTCAGGTTGTGCACTACATGCTACCAAGAGGGCAATTATCAAAGGTTGTTTAAAAGGCACATCTCTGAGTACCAGGATTCATCATTAATTCAGGGGGTTATGCTTCTGCCTTCCCTGAGTTCTCTGTTCCACCCACAATAGAAATGCTTCTTTTACATATTTTTCCAATTTCCACCTCTGAATATTGGTGCTCAGCTTCCCATGAAACTTCATTCTGTGCTTTGGGAAGAATTACACTATGAGAGAGTTTTGTCCTTTGCAACATCATTGCCCCTGAATATCAGTCCTGGACAAAGCAGTAGCAGAAAAAGGCAGCTCACCCCATTAGTTTATACAGTAGGTGGTGCTTCTGGAGAAAATATAGGAAATGCTTCATTTGCTTCAGTTCAAAAGGGGCTAATCACCAGTGAACTGTAAATAATCCATGCTAGTAAAAAAAAACCAAACCCAACCAAACAAGGTGGTGGTGGGGAAGACAATGGTCACAAGAGAGGGAGAATAAGGTTGCAATGCAAAGCTGCAAACACTTGACACTATTCTACTCATAGCATGATATTAATTTCCTCTAGCTGGCGCTGATGTTGACAGTCCATTTTCAAAATATTGAGTGAAACTGAATCCCACTTTTAATCCCTGTAAATATTTGGCAGCAAGAAATTTAGCAAGATTGGGAGTAGCAGGAATGGTTGGTGAATACTGCTCCAAAACATACTTTTCCCAGTGGAAGAAGCATGGATCAGCCCTGTGCCAGAGACAAGTCACACTGTCTAGGGAGGCCAGAGGTATGGTGAATCAGCCAGCCAAACAACCAGGGTGGCTCCACTGAGAGCTAGAGCTGTCACCTGGAGGGGTTCGAGGAGGAAGGCCATGGTGAGGCAATGCCGTTGACATCATCCTGTGCCAGGCAGATGGGATCAGAATGACTTGCTGCTCCACCCTCTGTTTGGACCCTGCTGCATTCCCCAAACTCATCAAGTCCTGATTAAAATTTAGCATTTATCCAGGTCTCTGCACATAGTAACTAATTAATAGTGACAACACCATGGTGAGGAAGATGAAAGCAATATTATTATCCTGATTTTACACATCAAGGCATAGAAGCAGAGGGGAATGCTGAGCTAGTATTTAAAGTGTCAAGCTCCCATACTCACAGAACCTGCCTCAGCTGTACTCTTTAGCACATGATCTGGATGTATAAATATAATGAGCTATCCATTGGTTTTTTGAGATGCTGATCTTGCTGTAAGCTTTGGTGGCAGTCCACAGATATGGAAGTGTTCACCCAGCCTGAGAATAACTCCATCTTTCCAAATGGCTCTCCAGAGTGCATCCTGTTTCCTTCCATTTACGTGACTTAATTATGCTTTTAAATGCAAATTTATGTGTGGTCAAAACCCATTCAGACTCCTTCTGGGAAAGTCCCTGGTTCTGATCTGAATCTACACAGAAGACTTTTGTGGTGTGGAAGAGAAATCTAATTAGTCAAAGCAAATTTCCTCTAAAGGTACTTCCTATACGGTTGAGAAGGATCCTTAAGCCTATTTAATAAAATATCATTAGAAAGAAATTAGTTCTGTCTTATTCTGTTGGATTATCCAATAAAAACTGTAACAAATAGCACATTTTCTAATAACTCTTTATATGAATGGTATTTGTCCTGTGTCAGTGTTTCTTTCCCATTGTCACTCTGAATGGAATTTGCCCTATGCTTCTGTTACTATCAGTCAACATAAATAGACATTTTCAGAGCAAAAATAATTTAATTCAAATATAAGTCAGATGAATTGCAATTAAAGATAATCCTATTTTTCTCTGGCTGCAAAGGGACGCTTGTTCAGCTAGAGCTGTCTACATTACAGATATTGAAAACTGACAAAATGAAACCTACCTCCTATTCTCCTTTTCTCCCTGTTGTAAACTGTGCTGCTGCTTTCCTGTGTAATTTCAGTGGCTGATCTAGTCAGTGTCAATGCTCCCATGGACTCCACATCAGATCCTTTGCATCTCTCCCTGAAAACCACAAACATTGCGTATAAGTTTTCTCCTTCTTATAAAGTATCTGCTCCCATGGAAGAATATTCCCAAGATCAGTTTTCTGTTTTCAACTTCATTATCCTCAGGGATCACAGTTCCCAAAGTGCAAAGGATGTGATCTATGTGATAGTACCACTGTGCATTTTTGAGTGCCTAATAGTCACATACTACAGAGTGATTGCTGTCTCACCTGGACTTTCTTTCTGTACTTTATGAGTCTCTAGCAATCCTCCCATAGTCAAATAAATAAGAATTTTCTAAGCACTGAAAGTTCAGAGGTCACTGCCATAATAGGTGTCCAGGGATTTACAATAGTTTTATTTCCCTGCTAAATATAGCTGCTTGCTTCTTATTTGACTGAGAACTAACATTATTTAAGGGTTATTTTCTTTATTTGTTTTCCCAGGCAGACTGCATGTGCGTATGTGGGTATATGTTTGTGTGTATACAGTACAGTGAACAATTTTGATGGCTATTTGCCAAGTCAGATAATAATGTTGTAGCTTTACTGTCTGGTTATTTCTCCCCTCTCTTCTCCAACCCTGTCTCTCACCTCCCTGTTGATTTAATGCAGCCAGTGAAGTTTTACAGCCCACACTTAAGGAGGCTGCTATTTGAAATCCGTGAGGGGCTGCTAATCAGAACTAACTGCAAGCATCAGGTGCAGCAGAGATCTCTGTCCTGGACTGTTGGCTTAAGAGAGCATGAAGGGCTAATTTCATGCCTGATAAAGCTTTCTGTCAAGGAGGCCTCCCAAACAAATGAACATTGACTTTTCTTTACAAGGGAAATAAAAATGGTCTTTTATCACAACTCCCTGCTTGTGCAAGGTAAGAAGTCACATCCCTGTGGGGATATCGCTAGCCACCTGGGACTATCTGGGAGCTGGGTAAGCAGCCCAGATAAGATTTCCAAATGCATTCTGGAGCCTAATTCCTCCTTAACTGCTAATTTTCCCTTTGTTTTCCTGGAGTTTTTTAGCCTTAAATCCAGAGGTGATAAAAACTAGTGGCAGATTTTCTGCAGGCTTTAGAACACTTCCTTAGGGATTTCCTAGGAAATAGGAACTGGGTGCCTAAATCCCTCTCAGAATCTGGATCTGTATTACTTCTCCTCTTTTGGTTTACTAGTTTAGTGCCTCCTCCCTGTTTTGACTGGCTAATCTCTTTATATTGATATTTAGGACTGTTTTGTTTCTCTGCTCTGCCACGAAGATGGACTTCAACTTCTGCTTGAAGGGAGAACCCATCCTCCTGCTCTTCTGGGAAAAATAATATTAATTATTTCAAAGCATGTGGCTTGAAGGTCTTTCTATGAGAAGGAATGAGGCCAGCTTGATATCTTTCAGGTATCCTTCTTTCATCCATTAAGAGTCTTCACCAAAAGGAGGAGATGCTATTTCTTAGAAGTATAATGCAGCAAGTAGTTAAGCATGCAGTTAAAGACTGATGCTTTCAAGAAAATCAATTACTTGCATAAAATTAAGCAAGTCCTCACATATTTCATTGAACATGGTCTACGAAGCTTTCAAAAATGGTATAATTTTTCTTTCATTCTTTCATGTTTTGATGAAATGTGATTTCAGCCAGCAGTACCGACATTTCAAGGACAAAGTCCCTGCTTTTAACACAGAGATCACTGAGTTTCCCTCTAAGTTCCTCAAAAAGAAAAGTCCCCTTCAAATCTGATCCTGATCTCTGCTAATCTTAAATCCATCATTCTTTTATGAGTGGTTTTAAACAATCTTCTTAGGGCTCATTTGCACTACAAAGGTTACATTGGAAAAGAGATGTTGGCTAAGGCCTCTAGTGGAGGTCGGATTTATTTTGGTAACAGGACTTTTGCATTTATAGGTAAATAACCTGTTTGAAGGACAAACGCTTTCCCATCAAAATGTTTATTTTGCCAGTGTAATTTCATTTACACAAAGGGAGTTTGCCAGAAGAATGATGCCTATGCATGTTGCAATTTTCTCTTTCCTGCAATTCATCAGCATGCCTGAATGTTATGATATGAACTTGGCTTTTGAATTAGGCTCTTGAAAAATTCCATGAGCCAATAGTAAAACAGTTAAAGTCTTTCACTACAAATCCACAGGGTTCCCTCTGGTCTTGTACTTAAGGCAGTCTTCCTGGTAGATCCAGCTGCACACCAATTGTTCAAGAATAAGAATCAAAGGCTTTGAATGCGATGCGAACAGATGTGTATCATTGGTATTGGAAACTGGTATGCTGTGCCTTCATTCTGCCGACCTCTGAGCCACCTGGCTTCAGGTGAAGCTTGTACCTAATTGTCTACCACGTTACTTCTCTCATATGCTTCTTGAATAGCAAGCTTAGATCAGGAATTTTTTCCAGCTCTGTTTGTGCATTGGTGGTGGTGTATGCATACCTGTTCCTCAGTACAGACAGAAAAATTCATCACAGGGGCAGACAGTTCCTGCAGGACTAGATTCAGGCTTTGACAAGACCTTTGGGATACTGTGGAAGGACAGGCAGCAACGCATTTAAAATATTACACACTTAACAGGTTTTAGAATGTTATATATAATTATGAAAAAAGATGCTGAAATAAGCTTGGATTTCTCCTGCATTACATGCTATTGTTGTTAGCAAGTGATACAATCACAGGTAGTAACTATAGTTTGCGCTGTCAAGCAGCATTTACTTTAGGCAGAATTCTGCCTTGTGGTTTTAACTGTTACCCACATGAGTTGCCTGAAGAGGTTTGTTTCTTGAACTATAGCAAAATTCTTTATTCTGTGGCACAGATTTGCTTTCCAGTTAACACACTTTCAACTTAAATTGACTCACCGTTTTTTAGGCAAAAGACAGTTTTTTGTTGGTGGGCTGTTAACTTCTTCCCTTACTTTATGTTATGCCTGAGAATGAAAGGCAGCCCTGCAGTCTGACTGATCAACACATCTCCGACGGAATAAATGAGTCTTTAGAGGGCAATCAGAGGTCATAATGTGTTTGAATAACTACAGTGAAAACTCTAAAAACGTCAAATAGAGATACTGGTCCTTTGTAGACATGATAGGCCAGATGGACAGGTTTCATATAGGGATTTGGCATTTCCATTTTAATCCACTAGGTTCAAATGTATTTCCAAGGTTCCCTTCTTTTCACCATGTTTATGACCTTTTTTTTTTTTTTTTAATTTTTATTCTTTAAGCCTTTGCAAAATCACAAAAGTAGTTAAAACTTCAAATGCTCTATGGTGAGAAGGCAGATGATTATAAATGAGAACACATGATCCCCCAAGGAAGCCCCAATTTCACTTTCATCATGATTAAAGAATGCTGCATATGAGAATATTTATGGCAGTATTTATGTCATTGTAGATTGCCTATGATTATGTAGTATACACTTACATTCTCTGGAGAAATACACAGTCTCCTTTTTGCTTCTTCATTTTCTCCTCTAGGCATTAAGCAAGAGAATGGTAAGAAAGCATTTGAATTTCTTGACAATAGTCACCTGCCATATGTGAAACTTAAAAATACATTTTTGTGGGTTCTATACACTGTCTCCTTTTCCTGGCAACCGTGGCCATTTTTATGTTTTGATATTTTCCGATTTTCTACCTTGCTGATTTAGCCCCTTTCACAATGAAATTGTGTTTTAGCGGACTGGCAGCTTCTGCAATTTGACTGTGCATTTTGGAGGTCAGCAGGGGAGAGGAGTGATCATCCATGCCCAAAGTCCTCTGTCTCCAAGGGGCAAATGCAAATCAGTCTAAGGCTAGCCCTTTCTTAGCAGCACCTGTGAA
This sequence comes from Psittacus erithacus, assembly GCA_009867235.2. Lineage (NCBI taxonomy): Eukaryota > Metazoa > Chordata > Aves > Psittaciformes > Psittacidae > Psittacus > Psittacus erithacus. The sequence continues at coordinate 33,617 of WYDI02010184.1, read as the reverse complement.
CTGCAGATATGCTCAGTACATTCTACTTCCAGTCCTCTGAGAATTCTCAACTTTCGCGTTGTTCACGCGTGAGTTAGGTACAATTGGATAAAAGGAAACCGCTTGGTAATACCTACAGGTTTATACTGCAGCACACAACAGGTGCACACTGAAAATAATATTCTATTCTCTTTGTTCCAACTACTGGGATACCCTGACTGGGACACAGTTGAATTTTTTAAATGCAAAAGCCCCGAGTAATGCTTTTTAAAAAAATTATCAAAACCTAGAATGAATTACTGGCCTATTTGTCATCCTGGCATGGAAAGCATTTTCCATCTCTCCTCCTGAAGCTGTTCCACTTAGTATAAATAATGAAATATTCAGTGAGCCACAGAAAAAGACCAGCTTTGTAGCCTAGGGGTTCCACTGAGTATGAGACAGCCCAGGTGAATAGCTTTATCATGGGTATATTGGTTATTCTGGGTATGATCTGAGAAAATTGTCATAAAGCATTTTGGCTTTGATCCAGCCAGCTTTTTGCAACAGAAAAGAAAAAAAGAAATATTGTGGAAAATTTTTCATCAGTTCTATTATAGGCATGCAATACCAGTGACAGTTTGTAAAGAAATGCGAATTAGAAGAAGCCCACTGTGATTGCTACCACCTTACATAACATACCTTATAGAAATTTAGCCTGAACTGTAAGGGACTCAAGGCTTTATGAACTGGAGGAGGCTCCAGGATACTCTCAAGCCTGTAAACTATTTATGCCAGAGTAGCTTACACCACTAACAACCAGAAAGTGAAACTGCATACAAATGAAAATTAAGGTGGACTAGTTCGATGCTACTCTCCTGAACTTCAGAGGTGCAAAATGACAACCCACACAGAGGATGAAAACCCTTTATTCAAGATATGTATTTTATATAAATAATATATAGAGATTACTTTTATTACATTTTTATAGCTAATTAATTTTTTTTAAGAACAAAATATCTACAGAGTAAAAACGTATTATACCAGAATTACCCTTTTCCTAAAACTGCATAAATCATAATCATCGCAGCCTTCAGAGGTGTTTAGCAGACCAATATCTAGCCCTGTATCTTCAATTGTAATAAATATTAAATTAATGTGGGATCAGAGATTCTAAAAAAAAAAAGAGAGGAAGTTGAAGAATTTTCTATTAGTCTGGGTTTAATGAGAGACACATCGTATCTCCCCAGTTAAGACATTTATACTTTCTTTGCAATTATCATTACAGCTAATTAAGAGCAAATGTTCACGTTCACGAGCTGTACTTAAGAGGTGATGATAATAAGGAGGAGTGGGGAGGAAGAGAGATGTAAATTTTTAATACCTTATATGTCTTAAGTCTGCCTGGGAGCCATGAATAATTGATGGTAATGGCAGTTAACCCTGAGACCATCAAAAGAAATCTTTACATGTTATCCCTTCCCTAAGCCTCCCCCCAACACCTCTCCCTGACACAGAAGGTGGTTTTTTGAAGCACCAGGCTGTGATAAGGTTTGCTACTATCTAATTGAAGGTGTTGATTGACAGCTCTCTCTATACAGAGGTTTCTGGAAAATGTTGTGGCTCCCACCCCATCTCCAGCTGCTCATCACAAGAGCTGGAGGTTGGTGTCCCATCAGGTTTGCTGCCTGAGCTGCTCAGGGTAAGGCTGTAACTTGCTTCAGCCACAATCAACCAGATTAGTTGAACAGGTGTCAGTAGTATGTCTTTGCTGTCTTTGGTCACTGTAAACTGAGAGAGTTAAGGATTAATGGCACAGGCTGCTCAGCTGGCTGGTGACCTTCATGGGGATGGCCACTGGGAGGTGGCCAGGGCCAGATGCTTCTTCCAGTTGTACAAATATGTGTGAATTAAGACATTGCCCAGAATCCAGCTTAGCCAGCTAGACTCACAGGTTACGTCTGTGAAAAGAAATAAAATGAGAAAGGAGTTTTTCTCTTGCCTTAGGGGCAAAATGCCAAAACTAATCTTCCCTCCAAATTGGCCTTGTGCACAGTGCTTAACAGACATATTTTCTGGTCCAGGCTATTTCCTGAGCTTCAGCAAAAGCTTGCTGGCACATGCAAAAGCTGTGGTAGAAAACACAGTGGAAAGAAAAGACCCAAACAAAGCAGACTGGGTAACCATAAGCCTTGCTCAATCTGCTGATATTGGCATAGCCACTGTGGCACCTAAGCTGGCTAATGCATAGCCGATAGAAGTTTTTCTGTTTGTCTGTAGTCTGTATCAGAGGACACCTACTAGGACAGATCACCAGTCACGCAGTTTAACAACCTTGTTCATTTTCTCCTGAACCTCATGGGCTGTCCTGGAACTGTCAATGAGCTCTCAGAATTCGATACCAGAGCTAGGACAGATTTGGCTTTTTCTCTTCTGAGCTGTGGACCTGTGATAACCTCGTGATCAAGGAAAGATGAAGTCTGGGACACTGCCTGTGTCAGATTGCTTTCTTAACTGAAAGTGAAAAGGACAGCGTGTTATGGGGCTGAGGAACTCTGTATGGTTCAACTGGCTCAGGAAGATGCCTGTTTACTACATCAGTTTAGTTTTGGTAGAGGTACCCAAGATACCTATTCAAATGGCTCTGTCTTAGTCCTGAAGCTCCATGAAGCATTTTGACTATATACTGCTCCTAATGGTCTTCAGTAACACAGGCAAGTGATCTGGAGGAATCCCTCACTTCACCTCCAATTCAATCCTTCTTTGAGGAGCTTGATACATTGGTTAACCTCATACAGAAGAGTGCAGAGATGGGGAATCCCAAAGTCCATTTTCCCTGATCTGACCAAGTTTGTGGAGCTGGATTTTAGTGCATTTTTCAGGATCTTGTGCACAGTCTAAACCCAATGCAGGCAAAGAGCAAATTTGGAGCACAATGCATTGACTTGATCTCTGCCGGAGATCAGGAGGAGACTTATGTTTGACTACATGTGGCCAGCAAGCTTCCTGTAGTCTGTTCATAGTCACTATGGCAGAATGAAGAGAAGGCTCAGACATGGCTGTCCCCATGGGTAGGTGGGCAGTGAGAAGCCTGCTGCCTTTTTTAGGGCAAATATAGCCACTGCACCTTCCATTTTCTTTCCTCCATGAACACCAAGTTCATCACACAAGCCTGTGTCATGCATTGTATTCCAACAGCATGAGATTTGGGACAGATTAGGAGCCTCTGGTGAAACATTTTCCTCTGAAACTTTTAGTGTAGTCTGGCTTTATAGATCACTTCTGCTTGGTGCTGCAGAGGAGCGGCAGGCCCACTCAGTGTCAATTGGCCAAACACAATGCAGATGAAATGGAGAGGCAGGTTCACCCAGCAGGACTGAGGGGGCATCTCCTGTCTTTATTAGCTACTGGGCGACAATAAGCACAGGAAAATGGTCAGTAAAACTCACTGCCAGTGTTTGCTGTTCTCTCTGGCAAGACACAAAATAGAGATAAGACCTTCACTGCCAGCATTTGCTCCCAGGAATTTCTGATGCACAGGTCTTGGATCAGCTAACCTGACTTGATTTTAACCCTCTTCTGGCCCCCAAGAGAATGATTTTTACCTCACCTCTCTGACTATGCACCTTTTGCTCTCTGAAAAAACATCAGTCTGTGGTTGCTGACATGTATTTTGACCCCAGTGGAAGCTGTAGCACAGCACTCTGCAAGAGTCCAGTGCTTTGAAATGAAGACATGAATGGAGAGGCCAGATTTGAAGAAGCCAGTGGGATAAATCTCCTTCCTGCATCCCACAGCCCAGATAAGCAGCATCATGAGATGGATAGGAGATGGAGAAAACATGACATACTGAATTAAATAATGCACTTGCTCTATACTCCAACGCCCAGCTGTCTTGTACAGTTTGTTTTTTTTCTTTCTGCTGCCTGGTGTTGAGATGGGGTTTTTTCAGCAAGTTGCTAAGATAGAGCACAGCAATAATTTTCCTTTTCATGTGTGTTTTTCCCCCTGCAGGACTGTTTGCCAGTCTGGGAAGGGTGGAAAACCAATATACACACATAGTATAGCCAGCCAGGAAAAAGGATGTGGATTCAAGAGTATTTGTTCAACCCAAAGTCCTGGATGCAGAAGTTCAAGTTCGAGGCTATCCAGAAAGAAGCACATTTCCCCTGTGTGAGAGATGCTGGTCTGGAAACTCTTGCTGAGATGGCTCCATTTCAGAATCCTTCCTATGTGACACTGGTGTTCACTGCTGAGATCTTTCCCAAGAGTGTGGTGTGGGCATGGGCAGGCAGGGGTGGCTGTGGACCTTCTCTGGTGCCCCCAGGGAGCCGATTATTTCCTTTTCTGTTTCTGAAAAAATAGTCCTGCTTCTCAGAACAACATCAAAGGGTTACAAGAAGGCTAACAGGGATGAGTGGATAGTGGAAAAGCACCCCTAAGACTCATACTGCCTGCTAGTATTAGTCTCATTTTATCAGTCTGGCTCCGCTTAGAATTTCGGTCTGCCATCAGTGGAGCTGCTGGGGAAGAAAGCTGTCATCAGTGAGCACAATTCCTGCTGTATTTGGGAAAGAAGCATTTACTGGCCTAAGGTGAGGACTTCAGTGGGAACAAAGTCTCCCTCACAACTTACAGCCCTCTCGTGCATGGTCTGAGAAAAAGGAGAGCTTTCTGCCACTTTTTTGGACCCACTTTTCAGAGGCTCTGCTGTGCTCTAGGGTGCACAAACTGTCAGTGAGAAGGGCAAGGATTTACTGAGGGGAAGGAAAAGAGGTTTTCCTTTCTTCCCCCCGCACCAGTATGGCTGTTCTCGTCAGCATCTCCTCGTCAGCACAAGGCAAAATAGAAGCTTTGACCTTGAAGCTGCACCAAAGTCTGAGAAACCTCTGTGTCTGGAGAAGTTTACTTGTTGGTAGAAAAAACAGGAGGTAGGAAAGAAAAGAAAATCTGAAAGAAACACTGTGAGTAATCCAGCATCCTCCATAGCTCAACAATGATTAACCTTTTTCCTTCTCCATCTTAATACCACTAATTGGCAGTCTCTTTCTAGTGACTGTTTTTTTATTTCTCATGTGTGTCAAGAGCTACTCCCCCTTTCTGAGGACTGAGTTTCATCTCAGCTTTGTTTGGTGTGAGGCAACTGATGTTTTGCACATACTGATTACACAGCCTGAAGCAATTTGGGTTGTAGCATAAGGGGCTGCAGTGCTGTGCTGGGCTAAGTGGATCAGCCTCTGTGCTCAGGGCTTCAATGAAGAGGGGATGATTAGTCCCCAAGAGACTCATTCGCACAAGTAGGAGGGATGCAGGTTGGAGCTGGGCAGAGGAAAAGGAACCACTTACTTTTTGCTGTTGATATTGATGTGAAGACCTCACAGAGGTTAGAAAGTGGGAGAGATTTCCCTCTCTGTTGGCATTAGGACAGATACCAAACCAAAAGGTTGGACCAGTTGAAGAGAAGATTTACACTGGACTGACCTACTGAGCAGAAGTTGGAGATTGGTTTGGAGGTATAGCCCAGGCAATATGCAGAGCTCATGGTAATTCCTGGTGCTATGGGAAAAACGTGCAACAAAGAAACTCAGAGGAAGATGGTAGTTACCAGGAAATGCCCAGCCACATTGTCTTATTTCAGTGGTCGTGGCCATTAGAGTCAGGCATGCACATATTTTCAAGGTCCCCTCAAAGGCTTTTTCTGACAACTCCAGCACGCCCCTGCCACTGCTCAGAGACCTTGGATTTAAATTGGATGTTTTCCTCTGGGAAGCAGCTGGGAGAGGAGTGGTTGATACTGCTCCCTTTGCAGAAAAATCCTGTTTAATGGAAAGTTAACTCTGTCTCTAGAGTGTCTGGACCCATGTGGAGAACAGGCTGCAGTATATGGCAAGATGCCTGAGTTAGCTTTAAACTAACTGGACTAGGGGCTGCAGAAAGCTCATAAAAATTATAATTCTAGGTACAGATTTACCAGGCTTTTTTTCATTATTCTCTCTTAAGTGAATTAGACCATGCTGTCAGAAAGAGTACAGGCATGGAATGAGTGTTAAACCCATACAAGATCTGAAGATATTTGTCAAGTTATACACATAGCATTAAGAGGCAGCAGGATTCTAGTAATAGTCAACTTAATGTGCTGTTAGTTTCAAGCGACTGTACATTTTTTCTCTGCAGAAGAGTTGTTTGCTCTTGCAAGCACATTGCATTTAGGAATAAATAAAAACACACTCTAAATCATAGCATTAGTGTGGCCTCATTTTCTGTCTTCTGGGACAACGCATATCCCATCAGCAGATTCTAGATGAATTCTGCTTCACTGGGACACTGCATGCAGTCTGTGAGCACCTGTAAACTTTTCATAATGCATTATATGTAGCAAACAAATTTGCTTACTGTAGCATGGGTACCTATTCTCCAAAAAGACAGTGGATTTCTTGCCGACTTAGCACTGCACACTCCATTTTCTCCTTCCTGTTTCAGGAGACACACTTAAAAATATTAGAGTGATCTCCTGTCTGAAAGAAAAAGCTCATGTTGAGCTTTGCCAACCACCTGAACTGTTTTGTGTCTGCTATTTTTGAATTGTGAATCCTAGGAATAAAATTCAGAAGAAAGCTAAAAAGAAGGGTACTGATGACTGAATGTTTTGGGAACATCTTCCACACCTTTGTGTCTGATCTCCAAATCAACTTGCCCTAGAAACTCCATGTGAAATTCATAATGACATGCATTATGCTCACTAGGAAGGGAATAAACTTTGCTAATCAGTGCATGGAGTTTATCGTCCTAGCAATAAAAGGAGCATTTGACAAGTTGCTCTCCAATGGTTTGGATCTTGTATAGGGCCCATCATAAGCATGACAGACGTGTAAGCATCTCAAACAGTAATTTAAAGCCTTCATTTTACTAAAAAGAAAAAAAAAGTCTGGCCTTTTTCCTTATGGAATTTGTCTTAAAAATATAACCCTACTGCTGGAACTGACAAGGCTTTGAGCTTTTAAAATAAATAGGTAAAATCACAGCTTGCCTGCAACCTTACCAGCTGCGCTATTGCCTGATGCCTCCCCAGTTACCACACAACAACTCCTAAGTCAATTATGCTCCTGGCAGAGCTGCGTGTGCATTTGCTGGGAGCTGCCATGTTTTGGGCTATATTTTTTTACATATTAAACTTCAATCTGAATTTCTTGTGGCTCTGATGGATGCTTGTAGAAATAGCCATGTTCTCTTTAATGGTGTTATCTATAAATGAGGAAGCTAAAGATCTGAAAAATGTAACAGACTTTCTCAACCTGAATTGAGCTCTCTACCAGTGTTTCTTTATATGCCTGTGTGGTTTTCCTCTTTCCTCCCCTTAGACCCATAACCTGGAGCTGGCAGGTTCCTGAAGATTCATAAAGTGACTTTACCCCTACCAATGTATATTTGTTGTGGGAGACACAAGGAGAAGGCTGGACACCAGTGACTGAATAGAAAGGAACTTTTAAAAATAGGATAAAATAGAAAAAAGATATCTAAAACATCTGTAAAATTTTAACCCAGGACCTCATTGAATTATTTTAAAACCCAAGTTCTGTCATAGGCTTCCTACTTGGATTAGAGCACATAACTTAGGTTATCCCACATAACAGTAAGCCCGCAGTGTGTGTGTGTGTGTTAGGAAATACTTTCAGGCTTGATTTTAGCCATGAAAATGTCTCAGATGCCAATAGGTTCACTGACATCAACAGAATCAAGAACACATTTTAAGCTAAAAAAACATATAGGTAAACTGAGAGGCAGTATCTCTCAACAGGCAGATCTACCTCTCTTTGGTGAATTACCCTTCCACCTGGAAATGCATCAGACCATGGGAACTAAGATGTCCTAATTTGCAATTCTGTACTTTACCAGGAAGGATAATCTTCATTTTCTGTTTTCCCTACGTGAGCAAAATAGATTTTTTGCCTCTGTTTCTCTCACCTTTTAAACTGTTGACATCTGCATCAAGTGTCTTAGCATATACATATATTTACCATTAAAAATGAAAACATAACCCTTATTTTACAAGCATGTGTCATGCTTTAATGACTTAGTTCCACTGCTTTAGACACTTTGTTTTTCTTAATTAGCCCTGTACATTAAGAGCATGACAATTTATGCAAAGGCTTATTGATTATTGGTAATAATTATCAGCAGCAGAACTGGGAAGGATTGGCTGACATGAACACACTGCTCCTTCCTTTTTTCTCCCTTCTGGTCCATTTTCTATTGCTCCTTGTAAGTTCTTTCACACAGAATCCCCCTCTCTCTTTCCTCTAAATGCTACTGGATCACATTTCTGCTACCGCTGCATCAAAATGCCTAGGACGGAAAATTGTACCTACTGATATTGTGGAAAATACCATCCCCTTACCTGCACAGCCATTTTGTCATCATTTCTAAAAGGTGGTAACCCTTCCAGATTGGCTGCAAAATGATTGAAATGAGTCAATTTGTAAAACTCTGCATTTTCATAATTCTTCTTAGAACCCTGTAATAAATACTTGTTTGTTGCCTTGCTAGTTATGATACCTCAAAGTAAATAAAATATTATTTTCAGTTCAACTGGAAACAAAATATATTGGAAATTTTCAATGGCTGGAAATTTAAGAGGCAAAACAAATCTCCCTGCCCCCCCCTTAGTTCTGGGCTGAACAAAATGGTTTGTTTGCCATGAAATGGGCCTGTGGTTTTTTTTTTGTTGTTGAAATATTTTTTACGTTTCAGTTCATTACACGCCTTTAATGAAACTGCACATTAGTTTCAAAATATAACACTCAACATCAGCTACTGAAAAGTTTTCCTTTAGAAAATACTGTGATTATTTTTCTCATGTATTTTGTTAATCATAATTATTTTCTAAAGTATTTTTAAGCTCTTAATCCAAAATGTATTCCTCAAATACTTCAATCATTTGAGATCTGCTTCTCCTTTGAAAAAACAAAACAATAAGCACAAAACAATTACATCTAACTTTTTGAAATCTTTTCCTGTAATTTATTTCATTTGTCTTATGATTCTCCTGTTTATTACCTACAAGTCCAGTCACTGTTCTTTGTCTTAGCTGTACTTAAAAATCTTGTTTCTCTGATCATATTTTTGACTATGGTTGGTCACTGGCAACCATAGAGTCCATATTTCTTCCTAACTGAGCCCAATTCAGCTACTCAACTTAGGCACATGTCAATGCCCAAATAATTTTACATTAACCCCCTTGTATATGTACCCTGTATTTGTTTGATTCAGCAGCCTTTTTGAAGACCTGGGCAATTCTAGTTCCTCAGAGATGGAAAAGTTGCTGGGAGGTGAAGGAGTTAATGGGAAACAAATATCTTCCCCTCTTTAACTATTAAAAAGTGCTGTTCAGCCCATTTCTATAACCTGCTCTATATCAAGATCTCAAAGCCACCACTGACCCTTTGACCAGCACCATGGGTTAAAAAACACTGATTTACCCAGTTTTCTTGCCCTTCCTTTGCTGCACGCCTGAGACTTGAAGCCCAAATATCCCGTGCAATGAGAACAGTGGCATAGTCTGTGAAACTTAAATTGAGCCCAGATACGCGCAAGAGGGGAAGGAAACCAGCAGAAGGTGGTGGGGCTGACACTGCTGACTTGCATTCCTCCTTGCTTTGATGCTATGGGCTATGTGGGATGCACCTTGCTGTCTCCAGCCTTATGAAGGTTAGATAAAGGCACTTCGCAGTAGGAAGGAATTTACCTTGAAGGAATTCACCCCCAGGTGGGATTTCTCTGTACTTGTCTTGGTTTAAGCCTAGCTGGTAACTCAGAGCCATGCAGCTGCTCACTCCCTCCCCCTTTTCTTCCCCCCCTGCTTCCGAAGGGATGGGGAGGAGAATCAAAAGAATGGAAATCCCACAGGTTGAGATAAGAAAAGTCGAGTAACTATGGTATAATACAGAACAACTACTGTTGCTACCAAAAATAATAACGATAAGGGAAATAACAGGAGGAGAGAATATGAAAATAAAAGGGGAAAAGGAAAAGAAAACAATAAACACAAATGATATACAATACAATTGCTCACCACCTTCCAACCGATACCCAGCCCAACCCGAGAAGTGATCTGGGCCTTCTGGGTAACTTCCCCCAGTTTATATGCTGAGCATGATGTGCTATGTTGTGGAATACCCCTTTGGCTAGTTTGAGTTGGGTGTCCTGTGTCTGCTTTGTCCCAGCTTCCCATGCTCCTCCTCACTGGCAGAGCATGAGGGACTGAAAAAGGCCTTGATCAGAGTAAGCATTTCTTGGCAAGAACTAAAAACATCAGTGTGTTATCAGCATTGTTCTCAGGCTAAAGTCGAAAACACAGCACTGCACCAGCTACTAAGCAGGAGAAAAATACCTGCTACAGCTGAACTCAGGACACACACAGGAAGTGGAAACACCTTAAGTTGCTTCCACAGCCATTGCCCTCATCCTGGTGAAGTCTGCTGCTGTAGTCTTTGCTATCTGTCTTGCCCTAGAAAGTAGTCCCTGCTCCTAAATAACTTGGAGCATACAGTGCTGCTGCAAAGCTAACAAACCTTTATCTGCGCTGAGAGCAGAGAAACAAGGTGTCAGCAGGGCAGGCAGCTCTCTTAACTACAAATCACCACATCTAATAGAAAGGCAAGCTACTGGCTTGCTCCAGAATTGTTGCTATTTTCTCCTGCTTCTTCCCACAGTCTGAGATACCCTGTAATCTGAAACATTTATCAACAACTTTTTTTTCACCAGAACACTTAGTGTGTTCTCCTTTACTTTAACATCCTTCTGATCTCTAGCCAGCTGCACGCAGATGCCTACTCTTGGCAACCTTGTGCTTTTCCTTCTTCCCCAGATTTTCATTTTCTTGTTGCAATTTGTCCCCTCCACAAATGTTGTTATTCTGTTGAACTCCTTTTTTACTGTACCTTCTCTATCATTTGAAGGGATAAAATCCTATCATTGCCTTGTCTGAGAGGCAGACCTCCAGCAAGGGGCCTATGTTTTGATGGCATGTTGGTATCATTGGTATATCTCTCAAGCAAGAGAGTCAGAGGAGCCTGCAATGTCCATGATGCGATGACTTTGAGAAAGGGCTTCAGTCACTCCTTCGCCTGTGTTAGGTCCTCTGTGAGGCAGCTCTGTGCAGATATATTCTGCTTTATAAACACAATGAAAGGAAGGCAGGGAGGAGCTTTATAGGACATGACATTCTGGGATATGCAGCATGAAGTTCTCAGAATTAAAGCAAAGACTCATTCTGCATGAAAAAAAAGAAAATACACATTTGCAGAAAAAATGTATTTCAGACTACCCTTGAGATAAATGTCATTGAAGATAACATATGTCAAGAATTGAGGTAAAGAACAGCCAGAGGAAGCCGTTTATCATGCAGAACAATGACAACTTATTTTAATTGGTCTCACAAAGTCTAGTAACTAGGCCATGTATTCTTGACATCCATCTATTGACACCTTCTTAATCAGTCAGCTATTTGAATATGTGCAGATATTGTTCTCAAATAATGGGAACTGCACAGCTTTTTTGCAAAGTGTACCAGAAAGCTTTATTTTAAGAATGAAAACCACTCTCCCCGGTGCAAAGAATGTGAAAATAGGGTTGCTGAAGATGTGCCAGCTCTGTAATACAGGCTTAGTGTACAGAGAATAGCGGAAGTGAAAACAAGCACCTTGTTTAGTGTGAGGACAGGACTGCCAGGCAGGGAAAGGAAAATATATGCCGAAGTCCCCCATTCCTAGCCCCTTACAAACATGCACACATTTTCTCCTGAAAAAAAGGTGATCAGCCATTGCACAAGTGAATTCTTGTTGGTGGTGTGGTTTGTGAGATGAGGTGACATGCATGGGCTCGGGTCTGCTGGAGTACTTGGCACCAGACACGTTTATACAGTTTTTTGTTGTCATTCCCACTCTGATTGATGAGAAGTTAAGAGGGTTGTTTGATGGTTGGTTTTTTTCCCAATGAGCTGCCAGTATTTGAATTCTTAAAAAACCTTTATTTCATTACATATAGTCTCTTGAGGACAAAGTGTATCCTTTGGCTGTTGCATCCCAGTCAAAGTGCCTTCTCTGTATTAATTTCTTCTTCAGAAACATTGCTGGGAAAGTGAAGTACATGAAATAGGAACAGCCATTTGACATCCCTTTGGAGATTCATCTAGAAATAAATGTTAGTACTTTCATGTCTGATGATCACTAAACTCCACAACTGTGCTGGTGCCTCAGTGCCTGCTGTTAAAAGAAACAAGATCCCAAGGCTGGGGCAAACTGGGGAGCTGAGGAACCGCAGCAATGGGAATGAAAGGTTTGGAAAATGCTTCGGAAACTTGTCTGTGGGCGTATGGTAAGAAAGCTTTCTCAGCATGCAGTAACAACCTGCAGTACCTAGAATAAGAGTACGTAATGTGAATACAGTGTTGAATAAATTACTATTTAAAGGTGGCTTTACGTTATGTACCTCACTTGAAGTAAATAACTGCATCCAGCAGAGATTTGGGACTGAGATGTTGAAACAACAGGCAAGGATTTTGGCTGTCAAGATTAAAAAGACCCAACTTATTATTTAATGAGTAGATTTTGAAAGTCTGCCTTTTGGCTTCAGTAGATAAAGTAAGATATATGTTTAATTACCTTCAAAGATCAAGGCCTCAGAAAAAAAATATGGTGATAGCAGTGGAAGGGACAGCTGGTGTTACTGTGTCCAGCTTCCTGGTACTGCAGACAACTGTTTCATGTAATTTCTTTCATACACTGGATCATATTTCCTCCTAACTCAGTTAGGAAGTTAGCCTTCCCCATCGCTGGCTGTTCTGGACAAGGAAGACCTTTTTTAATTTTTTATTTATTTTTTTTAAAATATATTTTTATTTTTCACCCTATGTTTTTCTGGAGAGGCCACAACTGCTGCATATTACTAAGATCAGGTTCAGAGGCTTAAAACTGCCTAGCTCCTTCTTTACTTCTCCTCTTAACCCTGTTTCCTCAATAGGGATGGTACATTTGTTATTGTCAAAGCATATAGTTCCATTCATAAAAGTCTGACAGATTTATTAAAAATCCTTGTAACTGCAATTTCCAAATGGTGGGGCAAAGACAGTCTGAATTCTTCAGCTTTATCTGATTCAGCTACAAATTTTCCTTTTGTCTCAGATATGGACAGACTTTCTCTGCTCTTTTGTCCTCACCCTGCCTTTGTCTCCACATCTGACACCACTGCCCTTATTGAAAACTGAGACAAAGTATACAGGACCAGGCCAAGATCATCTTCTATCTCTACTTTATCCTCACTGCTTAGTGGCCTAATATGTTTGCTTGTCACCTGAAGGAGTATCTGAGCCTTAGGATTATTGGTCGCATTTATTTTTCAACATATGTCTGGAAGCCAGTCTACCTTAACTACATAAATCTCACTGGTCTCTCTGTTCTAATAACATTATAGAAATTGTTATTCATATCCAGCACTGAACCTGGAGGGGGAGCATCTATAACAAACTTCCAGTAGTGCTCAATAGAATCTCTTATTACCCTTTCTGTAAGCAATTTTACACAAATGCAATCTATTTTATCCATCCTACCCCTTCTCATTCATTCTTCTGCATCAAGCAAGACTGCTCATCCATTTTTGCCTTTCTGGTTTCCAAACCCATTATAACTACGGTCAATATTTTGTATGTTTATGTTATTCCATTAATATTTGGTTTCATATATAGCAACAGTGCTTCTAGGACCTCTGCTTTAATGCCTACATAGCTTGGATTAACATACGAAGTTTCACTGATAATCCTCAATGACTTGACCAGGCTAGTAGAGGTCATTTTAACAACTGTATTGCCTTGACAGCTAGGGAGTCTTACTATGTATTTGGGTAATAACATGCCTCTGTGTCGTGGTAAGTCAGCCAGTAATTCAGAGCCACACAGTCTCACTTGCTCACTCCCTCCCCCAGCCTTCATCCCCTCCCTGCTCCAGGAGGGATGGGGAGGAGAATGGAAAGAATGCAACTCCCACGGGTTGAGATAAGAACAGTCCAGCAACTAAGGTATAACACAAACCGCTGCTGCTACCACCAATAATAATAATAACAATAAGGGGAATAACAAGGGGAGAGAATACAACGGCTCACTACACCAACACCCAGCCTGACCCCGCAGTCATCTAGCCCTTCTGGGTAACTACCCCGAGTTACCTCCTGGGCATGATGTGCTGTGGTATGGAATACCTCTTTGGCTAGTTTGAGTCAGGTGTCCTATCTCTGCTTCCTCCCAGCTTCCCCTTCTCCCTGGCAGAGCATGAGGTTCAGAAAGCCCTTGGTCAGTCTAAACATTCTAAGCAGTAGCTAAAAACATCGGTGTTATCATAGCTGTTTCCAGGCCGAAAGTCAAAAACACAGCACTGCACCAGCTACTAAGAAGAAGAAAAATGACTGCTAGTCACAGGACACTCTGTTATTATACACTGATGGTGCCATTTTAGACCCCTGGGCAGTAAGGACCTTTATTTTGGTCCAGTACGATCATTATAATATGCCAGTCTCAGGAGTACTGGGTTTCCTTTCTCTTTTCCTGTTCATTTTCCGATTGATTTCTATTCCCTTAATTTCTGTTTTCTTGTATATTTTATTTTCCTTTCACTCTGCAGTAAATGCAGGGGTTGACTCTACACACATAACTCTCTTCCCATTATTTAGTTTGAAGATCATCTACTTGATCTCCTCTGCCTTGACCCCATGATGTCTTGGCAGAGGTCAGTAACATCTTGACTTGCACTGAGAATATTAATAAAGAAATATTACAGGCAGTTTTTCGCAGTACAGGGAAAGAGGAGACAGCCCATAAAATCATGAGGCAATGGACATAAAGAAAATGAAAAGATATACTCCATTCCCCACACTGTGCATCATTAAACTGTTGGTTTAACACAGTTAAATACAGGATGTATTCACACAAAGGAGTCCCAGAAGAGATTTGACAAATTCTAGGAAGAAAAACCTGCAAATACTTTTATGCACAAAGAAAGAACCTGAGGCTCAGGATGATTCTTTGAGCCTTTGATTTGCAGAGAGCAGCACCCCAGGGATTTGTTGCCCTGTCCTTTTAACACATCTTTAAACTTCAAATCATGGTCACTAGTAGGGATAGGACCCTGAATTAGGTAGCATTGATGTGGTTCAGATAATCTTGATCATTTAGGGAGAGTTTACCCTTCAGTATTTCCTCAGTTTATGGACTTTTATTTTTGGTTATACTGCTTTACTTCAAGGCAAATGGAGAGCATTTGGAAGCTTTCAGGTGGTCTTACTGGTTAATCACAGACCTTCATGGAAGTACTTCTTCCCAATATATTGGTACAATCTTGTGGCCAGTCTTGGCTTTTGGTGTTGGAAAGCAGAGCTGCACTTGCAGCTGTACCCCAACGTGCCTCCACAGTGCTTTGAAGTTACTCACTGCCACTGCTCAGCTCCCTGTGTGCAGACAGGAAAGTTTTTTACCTTCAGAAAGGAGCTGTGGAAATAAACAGGTAAATTTCTGAAAAGTACCATGGGATTGCTATTAAACTGGCTAGTGAGAGAACAAGGCATCTGGCACTGGTGACTTGAGTTTTGATAAATATTTTAATAAATATTTTGGCTTTCTTGGTTATCAGCTTTTGTTTTTTCTAATGAGGTGAATGAAAGTGAAAAATCTCATTGTGCTCTTGCTGAGTATGTTGACTATGTGTTCTGCAGCCAAATCTGTAGTGCTGGCATTACACAACAGTATCAAGTAATATCTGAGACAGGAAGAGGCTGCATTTCCCATCTGGCCAGGTCTATTTGTTTGGCTAGTCTAATGTATTCTGCAAAGCAGAGAGATAGAAAGACTGCTTCTGCCCTCTGAAAAGCGGAAAGTATTATGAAAAATAATGCAATACAGCAAAGCCGTGATTATTCAGATGCCATAAGGAAAGCTGAATAAGCCTGGATAACAGGAGTTTCAGAAATTCAAGGGACTTGTCAGCATAATTAATAGAAATCAAGGGACATGGCTGTGTTTTGTATAATAGAAAGTATCAGGCAGCTGAGAGGCAGATGACCCAAGGTTATATTGTAATACTGAAGCTGCAGTGTAGCTTCCATACATCTCACCTTACAAGTCTTTTTTAATATCTGGTTACCATCAGAAAATTCAGTCTGCTTGAAAGAGAGAGAAGGAGACAGTAATCACCATGGGTGCTACTTGCAGAAACGGGGATGAAGAATCTTGAGGTTACTGTGGAAGCGAATAATAACTATGTTTTTGATGGGTTTTTTTGTTTGCTTGTTTGTTGGGGTTTTTTGTTTCTGTTTTTTTGTTTGGTTTGGTTTGAGTTTTTGTTTTTTTTTTTCCATAAGGATTGACCAAAGCGAAGCCACACAACAGCTCACAAAAGGGATAATAAGCGCCTGCTTGTTTTAATTCCCTAGGACTTTTTCTTTTTCACAACATCCATTCATGCAGCACACATTTGTCCAGTCACAAAAGCTGCCCTTGCACATGCCATTTTAGGTACCATTCAGGAACCACTGCAGGCAACAGCTGGCAGAAGCTGATATATAAATGGAAACATTTTAATGGAAATTAGAATAATTTATTCCCATTACATTTGCAAAGCTAAGCTACATTCTGCTCTAAACATAAGGCACATGAATAGATAAATGGATAGATGTGCAGGCATCACGCTCTCAAAAGTATCACTGGGTGATCACAGGTCAAGATTACATTTGGCTTCTCACTTAGCAAACATTGTTTTTCCAGGAATATCTGAAGTATTTTTTTACATCCTTAATGGAATTTTGATTACTGTTTTGTGAGAAAATCCTCATAAGGAAAAGTCTGTTTTCCATACTTGGGACCTGAAAGTAAGCCTTAGCTGATTTTAAACTTGGAATCATAGTATCAATTAGGTTAGAAAAGACCTTTAAGGTCATCAAGTCCAACCTTTACCTCAGGACTGCCAAGTCCACCACTAAAGCATATCACTGAGGGCTTCGTCTACACATTTTTTGAACACTTCCAGGGATGTGATTCCACTTCTTCCCTGGGCAACCTGTTCC
The DNA here is from genome assembly GCA_009867235.2 of Psittacus erithacus. Taxonomy (NCBI): domain Eukaryota; kingdom Metazoa; phylum Chordata; class Aves; order Psittaciformes; family Psittacidae; genus Psittacus; species Psittacus erithacus. Next base: position 16,559 of record WYDI02010184.1, on the reverse strand, counting down.
AATGCCTGATCACCCTCTCAGTGAAGAAATATTTCCCAATATCCAAACTAAACCTCCCCTGGTGCAGCGTGAGGCTTTTGCCTCTTGTCTTATCACTCATTACTTTGAGACATTGAGAACTGTTAAAAAGTGTGGTTGATCTGATTGTCCATGAAGCTGTCCAGAGACCACCTTTTTCTGACACGGCCAGCAGAAGATTTGCAAATCAACATCATAATGTTCTTTTCAAAATGTTTCTTACCCATTACTGCATTTGAAGATATGTGTGTATATATAAAAGTTTGTTTTCTGCAAGAAATGTGAAGAAGGGATCAATTATTAGAACTACACACATCCATGTTTGAAATTAAAATATAAAGAAAGTTGAAGGATGAGTTTTGAACATCCAGCTTCTCAAGGCTGTTACTTCAGTACCCAGATCATTTTATTTTGTATATTCAGTTTTCAAGTGATCCATAGTGAATTTAAGTAGTGAAAACTCATACATCTCTCTTTTAGTTTACTGCAGCAAAGCAACTAGGTACTTCTAACAGCAAATCAACTCAGATGATAAACATGCATGAGGTGTTTTTTGTTTAGTTTTCTATCAACAATATAGTGCTTGCATCAACATGTTTATTACGTATGAACCCATAATACTCTTTCCTGGACTGTACAAAGAGAATATGAATGAGGCAAAAGCCCCGCAGCAACACCCCATTGCCTAAGACACTGTTAGATCATCCTGAATAAAGAGGGCCAGAAGAAGACTGGCTTTAATTCTAGGGTTTTACCAGGGCAAGAAATATTCAGAAACTGCGAAGTTTGAGATCTGGCTGGCGCTTAGCCTTGCACCGGTAGATGGCTCTGTGTGATATCTGGAGTCAGGGCCAGGTTTGGGCTCCACTAAGAAAACAGTGCAAAGCCCGGAGCTGGAATTACGTAGCGGAAACTACGTTTTATGGCAGTACTTTCTTAAGGGTGACACATAGATTACTTTAGGAAAAAAAGGAGAAAAAAACCTCAAACAACAAAACAAATGCATCCTAGGAAAACCTCTTATTGCATTATGAAACATAAAGACTATCTGGGTTGCCAGCCAAGGAACAGTCATGATTCATTTGAAAGAAAGAAAAAAAATCCGACCAGCTGACAGAGAAAAGAATTGCTGCAAGTGTGAATGGAACACTTTATTATTATAGATACATGAGAAATTCAAAACAGCTGAAATTAAAAATATCCTTTTTTGCAACCAGCTCCTGAAAATTTATCAGGTTGACAGTTTGTTACAAGTATTTAATGCAAGTATTTTAACCACTAACTGATATGAAAGCCTGACATAATGACATAAGTCCTCATGTGCCTGTATGCTAGGTGATCTTTCTTTCCTTCCAGCATCCCTGTCACTAATCTCACAGACACACACAGTACTCAGTACTTGATAGATACATGTGAATAGTTAGTTGTGTGTTTGTTCTGGAGGTCTTGTTATACATGTTGATACGTATATAATTACAGTATTTTTCAGATATTCACTATGAGGAACAGGATTGATTGATTGTTTTCTATTCTTATTTTCCAAATACCCAAATCTAACGCATCGGGATAAAACATATTTTGTGAGTCTTGGCCAATCTCTCCAGTCCTGCAACAGTTTCTTCTTTTCTTGCAGTGAAAATTTCATTTTGACATGATATTTTTGTTATTACAGCTGTCCTATTACCTAGACATACATGAAAGGACCTTTATAATTCTTGCACCAAATATTCAATTGACATTGTGGCCCTAAGAAGGTATCAGAGAACAAAGGACCTGAGAGAAAGGAGGGATGCACAGCAGCCTGCTAAACAGTATAGGAGCCATCAGAGTAGTGTGAGGTGGTGCTGGTGTGGGTAGACAGGTCAGGTGAAGGCTGAAACGGGAGAGTGGATTGATGTGGGAGGAGGTGACTAAGAGATCAGCTAGGAGACCGAGAGGGCAGGATGAGGGAGCCATGGAAGAAGGGATAATGAGATTACAGGATCAGAGAGTTCAGTTGAAAACTAGGTTAGCAGGTAGGTGTGAGAGAAAGTTCAAGGAGGTCAATGTGCTTTTGTTGGAGAAAGTGGTGATGCACCACAGGGGAGGAATGTTCCAGGGCTGCAGTAGCCAGGGAGGCCACTCAGTTACTAAGATGGTGAGCTTAATTGCTGAACTATTTAAGCAAATTAATGACATAAATATTGTATGTTCCTTATTTCACAAATGGAAAAATAAAGAGGCTTAAATTGCAAAGCAAACAGCAATTAAACCTGCTGCATCTGCATGCGTGTATATGCACCTGGATGCCAAATTACTGTTATTCAGGGACAGGACAGTCTGCTTCCGTGGTAGCAGCTGAGGGATAAAAAAAGAAAAGTGATGATCTGACACACTCGTGAGAAAAGCAGTAGGTGCTGCAATGCTTTTAGGGGACACACTTTCAACACAACATCAATATTTTGAGTTATTTTCCATAAATCTTTCTAGTCTATTTGAATGCACCAGAGTACTAGAAAACAAAAGTTAAACCCTGTGGTACATAAACATGCATGCAGCTGTATTGTTTATGGAAATAAATTTGATGTAGAAGTGACTTGTTAAGCCTCTGTAGCTTTTAATTAAAACAAAAAAGAAAGGAGGCTGGATGCAAATACAAAATACCTAAGTGAACAAAAAATAATGCAAAATACAGAAGTCAGCAGAAAAGGGTCAGGAAGGGTGTCAGCCTTGAAATTCAGATTAAGGCAATTACTCAAACCAAAGGCACAAACAAGAAAGCCAGATGTAGTGAGTACTCAAACAAATACCCTCTTCAGAAGAGAGCAAACAGAGCGAAGAGCTGCTAGTCACTCTGAATATGATGCCCTAAGGCTGAAATATAACAGCTGGGGAACGACTGCAATATTTCAACTGAAATCCAGATCAGCTTGATGTGCTTCTGTGCCAGCCATGTGGAAATGGGTTCAGTGCTTCCCCAGAGAGTGGGGACAAGATAGGTTCTTCTCTTGGCAGAGACTTTGTCCGTGCCAGGGTGTTGCTTAGGCAGGGTCAAAGCGCACTGATACCTACCCGCAGAGATCGAATAGAAATGCAAAAGCCCCCATAGATTTTATGTCTTGTGACAAACTCTTTGTCATCTTTCCATCTGAAAATTTCTATTTATTCACAATACTAACTGCTTGCCTCTCTTGATGTAATCATTTTCCCCTTGCTAAGGGCATTTCTACTCCTTTTGGGTCCCAACTTACCTTCCCTTTCAAGTACCTAATTGATTAACATATTTAGGTTAACCTGAGGGCCATTTGAACTGGTGGTCACAGCTTGACTCTTTCTGCATCTTTGTTGGGGCTGATGAAGGAACTGCATACCTAATAGCTTACATGCTTTTTTATCCCTAAAGGGTGCCAGCTACAGACTATGCCTCATAAAATGCAGTGGCTGCATTTTTGCATCATTAATTTCCTGGGGAAATCCATCAAGATTTTTACCTGAACACAGAAGAAAGAGAAAAAAATAAAGATGAACATGTCAAAGTCATATACTTTCCAGCCTCCACAGAATCCCTGATTTGGCAATTCTCTCTATTTTGACCAAGGGAATTACCAAAGCCTACACAAATATCTGCTGCAGTTCAGAAGTAAGTGTGATCCTGGAAGCACCTGCAGTTCTCCTGGGTAGGAGTGATAAAGCTTCACTGGTAGCTTTTCTGTCAGCTTCCAGACATGAGCATAACTGCCTGTAACTCGCAGTGATGAGCAGCACCAATCCAGACTCGAAGGGAACCACAGTGATATCCATGAATCAGTCACTGCCCTGATCATCCTCAGAACAGCCTGACCCATCCAGCTTTTTCTCTCATACTGGTCAAAACAAGAATCTTCTCTGCAGCTAATCAGTGATTGAAGCATATAATGCGGGCAAATATTTCAGTCTTATTTCTCATGCAGTACTTGAATCCACAAATTTATATCCATGCAATGTACGGTTTTGAAAACACATTGGTGCTCTTCCGGTCACAAAATGCCTCATTACCCTCATAAAGCAGAGGAATGGTTTATAGCTTGTAAGGCTGAGGCCGAGGCCCTGGTGTAAGCTCCCTGCAGGAATGGGATGGGAGGAGCCAGCCCCTGAGCACCCCCACAAAAATGGGTCTGAGCCTAGGGTTGGAGTCCTCAGGGCACTGGGGGAAAAATTCTAAAAGTGTTTCTAAATTTGGCTTCTGGTTCAGATCAGGACTTTGCTCATTTAATCTAAGATCTCTGAACAAACAGTTTAATGGATACTGAGAATCCTTCTTGGCCTTCCCACTGATAGGTTTTCAGACCTTGGGTGCAGCACTCCTTGTCTGAGAGTTTCACTCCAGGATTGTTGTGCTTCTCCAGACAGGATTTATCTGAAAGTGGAGCTGGACATCTAAGGAAACAGTACAGACTCTGCTGCGTACATGAATCTGAGGTTTACATTAATCTGTGCCGGAGTTGTGAGATACTGAAACTTGTCACCAGGACACTGTAAACCTGGATTCCCAAAAAATCCAAGGTCAGTCTCCACAGTGTGCTCAGAAAATGACTTTCTGCCAAAACATTAGTAGTCACACGTTATCTGCAATTCTTTTAAATGTAAGGACTTTAAACATATCTTCTTCCTTTTATTCTCTCTGAGCCTTAAACCTTTTCAGTGCAGATCTTCTACAGTTGTTCCTTTTGTTTATTCAACTGTGTAATACCCTCAAATAGTTTCCTTCTCAGAGCCACAGGCAAAAAAAGTCCTAGTACAACTGCTGGAGTTCACCAGCACCCTTGCTCTGCTCTAAATCAAGGGGAAGTCAAGCACTTTTTTGTAACCCAAATTTGAGCTTACAAAGGATTTGTAAAGACAGAAATATCTTCACCACTAACAAACCTCAAAGTGCTGATTCAATGACAGCTTTCATCACAATGTTTTCCATGAATATGCATGCCTGGTTTCTTCCAGAAGGTTGTATACTGCAGGAACTCCACAGGAAGATAGAGATGGGTAGAGAGGACAAACTAATCCACTTAATGGGTAGCAGTCTGACAGAAGAAATGCTAAGGTCAGTCTTCCACAATTCCTGCTTTTTGCAGCATGGCTACTTGTCTGATAACTATCTGAGAGCTGAAAAGCTGCAAGGGATAGAAATGACCTGCTGCCTGCTGTCATTTTGCCAGAAGAGTGAAAAATAAGTGTCTTCCTCCTTGTACCAGCTTCTGGGGAAGGCAGTCCCAGAACAACAAATTGCATCAGGCCCTGAGGCAAAATTCTGAGCTAGTTTTGGCCTGCTGCTTTTTCTCTTTAATTGTCTGATGCGGTCTTACAGTGTTCAAGGTTGGGAATCAGGAAAACTGGATTCCTTTCTGATGAATCATCAGACCTGCTTCCACCTATTTTACTAAGAAAAACAATATTTGAGCTGTTTAAAGCAGCAACCTTCTCTGCCTCTTCAACACACAACATATTCCTGGGGGTACTGCTATAACTTCTATAGACCCCACAGCTGAAGTCAGCTTTCTCTAGGTCATGTGGTAAACCACAATTTTTTTGCAGGCTGCCTCAACCTTTTGTTCCACAACCAAACTGATAGCCATCTTGCTAGCACAGGGAGAGCACTGCCATTTAAAGGCCTACTTCCTAGGAGAGTTTTAGCTCAATCAGAAACAGACTCACTCAGTGTTTCATTTTTTTTTACTTAGGAGCTGTAATTTACCCTACTGCTTTTGAAAGCAAGGCCAGGGATTTAAGCTGCGATATGTGTGCTCTAAATAGGAGGTAAACCAAACCTGATAAGCAAACGCAGGTAAGCCTGCATCAAAACCTCCAGATCAAAACACTTCTGGGGAAGTTCAAAAGGCTGTTCTGGGGATATAGATCTAAATCTTGCAGGTGGCTTTCTGGTTCTGATAAGCTGAATGAAATCCCTGCATCTAAAGGTCTCACATCTTTCAAATGCCCATAGCCTGGTGCAGATTTGAATTCCATGGCGGGAGCTATGCTCTATCCAAAGTTACATGAATATGCTGCTCATCTACAAGGACCACATTAGCTGCGCTGCCCTAACTTGGAGCTGTCTCCTGCATAAACCCCAGGAGATGAGTGTATGAAAAGGTGTAGATCATTGCCCTCAGCTCAAATAGCGAACCATGAGTTATAAGATCATGTTAAGCTTTTGAACAAGCTAGGACTTACATCAGTGTCTTGAGGGTGGTGGGAAGAGAAGCTGTGAAAAACATGTTGTTCCAGACACAGAAGACTCAAGCTGACATTCAAATATGTATTTCTGACTTTGTTACACACAGAGCAATGGACTGATCCATAGCCCAGGGAAGTGTCATAAAGCACTGACTTTAAATCTGGACTTAGCAGCAGGCAATAACAGTCTTCATTGACTTGGAAGGAAGAATGCAAGTTTCAAAAAGGAAGAATTAAAATGAGCTGCCAAGAAACCAGTCACGGTACACACGGTTTAAGAGTCACGACACACATGGTTTGAGCAAAAGCTGTTTTTGAAGCATCTCAGTCAACCTTTTCTTTAACACAGACAGGTTTTCCTCATGTTACTACCCAGCAAAGAATACTTGAAACAAAACATTTTTAGAAACATTAAATTTTGTTAAAGGAAGGAGTTCCAGTGGAAACTGTTGATAAACTTATTCTTAATTTTCTCAGAAAAGGGCATTTTTTTAATCAACAAAAACTACCAGAAAAATCTTTCACATTTTCAGTCATCTGGCAAAAAAAAAAAAGAAAAAAAGGAAACCCAGATGTTTTGAGAGAAGCTGGTACTTTTACTGTTGTCTCAACCTCTTTAAATTCTAATGAAAAATTGTGGCTTGGCTGGTGATCTCTAGCTGAAGACTCCATCAAGCACAACAGCAGCAAAAATATTACCAGTGTCAAGTGCAGAAAGAAAAAAAAATAAATGAAAGCAGTACATCCATCAATTACCTGCAATCACTTTTCCCTCTGTCTTTCTTTCTCTCTAGTATTCAGGCCATGCTTTATTAATTTAATTACAGCTCTCTAACCTCCTCAAGGTGGCTGCCATGTCTAGGGCTGAGAGTAGTGAAAGGAGCAGTGTGGCTGAGAGATTCCTCTCACCCTCCATTTTAGTGATTCAAAGCATGGCATCTTATTAAATAACATCTTAATTGCCAGTGGCTCCAGCGTTCTGTAGATCAGAGGTTAATTTTTATTTTCTCTCCCTTGCAGCAGAGCAGCAGTTCTTCAGCAGAGCGTGTCTCCCTTCCATCAACATAAGGTGGTGAACTTGGCTGGAGGGAAATGGTGTCTCAGAGGTTTGGGGAATGTCTCCTCTATTTTTAATTTCAGTGGCCTCGTAATTATAAAACTATACTCCGACCCGCACTGTTAATTTTCATTAAAAACAGACAAGGGTAATCAATCCTCAAGCTTGCATTTGGGGACCTTTTCCAAACTGCCCAAACCAAGCTGCTCCAAAATGCTGCAGCTTTTATTAACACTGGAGAAGCTCAGAGTGCAACCAAAAGGGTAAGAAGCCATCCTTAGTCCTCAGCACTGTACAGGAGTCGTCCTTTTAATAGAAGCAGTAAAAGGCACCCTTTTTACTCTGTCTTTCTCAGCCTAAACAACTGATGTCGTATCATCCATCAGGATGCTGGAAATTATATAAGCCCATCATTTAGCATCAGTAAAAACAGACTGAGGCTGGATATGCAGCCTTAATTTGGTTCAATATTTAATGACTCGTGTTGCATTTTTTTTCATCTGCAGCAGTTTTCTGCCTCCTTATTTATTACAATCAACTTTATTCCCAGTAGCAGCACCTTGTATGCAGACTGTATTCCCAGCTGCTTTGAGGGGTTAAAGAAGCCAGCTACAGAGCTAAGAAGAAGCAAAGAAAGAAAATGAGAGGGTAAGGGAAAGGCAAGATGGATGGAGAGTCAAGGAACAGCAGAAGTTGCGTTTGCCTGTCTGGTTTAGATAATGAAGCAGAGGATTTTTCAAGGTCTTTTTTGATCCTATTTGTGATGGTTCTACTTTCTGTACTAAACTGGTATATGAAGGTCTCATAATCTTTGTGACATTCCAGTGAGCCAAGCAGATTTTAGGTGGGGTCAGAGCCATGGAGACAGGTCAGAGATCTGCTAACAGTTTAGATGCTTAATTCCAAAGGGCAGTTCCTCAAAATCTGATGTGTAACCCCTGAGCTTGTAGTATGTCCTCCAAGAGACCTTGTTCAGGCATAAAGCCCTGCTAGGTGGTATAGAAGCACAATGCATGCACAACTAGGCTAGCCAGCTGCATCTGATGGATAAGGCCACATACCTGGTGTGCAGAGCAGAAGGTATAACCAAGGCAATCCAAAGCCAGAAAACTCAAAGAGCTGTCGGCTGCATTGATTTGGAAATCAAAGAGAGAGGGTCACCAGTGCCCGGACTGAGAAAAACAGGAAAATGAGCCACAAAATGTAGCCAGTGTTAAAAACACAATTATATAAGGGACAAAAGCAGGCCAGGGAGACTGAGGAAAACAAATGCTGTAGGACACAGGAATTCTTCAGAAAGAAATATGTAGTGTTATGATATAAAATTCCATTATTGTAAATATTCACTGTATTGTAAATACACTAATACACTGTGGTTACAGTGAAATAGATCTTTGTTCCCACCCACTGAAGAGGATTGATAGTCTATGATTCTTCAGTTACGCCCTAATTGCTTTACCTTTTTATTAAGGAACAACTTTTAAAGTAGGTTAATATTAATGTTCTTGATAGCTAATAGATTATAGCCAAATACTTTTGACCTGCTGGTAGGGCTGATTTTTTAAAACATTCCAGCTGATATTGAGCTTTGTCCCTTTTAGGCTTTTCTGTCATTCCCAGAAAATTTTTGCATTCTGACTGTCAAAAGTCTCCCGGTAGTTTTGTTAGAATGTTCATGCTCTTTTTTCCATCTCTTCTCACTCTTTATTTAAAAGAAGCCAGATGAGGTTACTGGCAGTCATGGCCAAGTTATAAAGGTATCTGTGTCATATTTGTGCATGTGTGTGTGAAGGGAGGCAGGAGGTAAAGCTGAAGCTAAGTATCTTACAGTGTAATTCTCTAATAAATACTGTGTTTCTCTAGGAAAGGAAGCAAGAGGATTTGTTCATAACATCTACTGCTGGGATTAGTGAGTAGAGGAGCCATTTCAATCCTTATGGTAGTGAAAAGCAGAATTAGGCTGAGATGGCAGTGCAAGAAATACTTAAGGAAGGACTTAAGAGCCAGGCTGGAAGGGACAAGGGTGACAGGTGAGCTGGCTGCATCTGTGAAAATACCTTGGTGAAGTGACAGGTTTAGTGGTAATGAGGGTAACAGGGCCATGAAGACGAGCAGTTCCCAACACCCACAGCTTCAGAAATCACTGGTGTCCTGCACTGGCATATTTAGAGTGATGTAATGCAGGTGTTTGCTGGAAGGTGCCCAAGACTGACTCACCAGGAGCTGTGCTGCCCTGATGGCTTCAGCAGGATCACCCTGGCCTTTGGCAGTGGAAAATTCTTCCCTGGATTCCTTGCACTGAAATCCAAGCTCTAATGTGGACTCTGACCTGTCATACTCTGTTTTATTGTACCATTAAATAGCCTACTAAAAGAGCATAATCAATGGTAATTACTGCATTACTTTACACACTCTGGCATAGGGATACATTGCTGATCCAACGTTATGTGCCCAGGTAATGCCAAAGGGTTAGCACATTAGCTTCTGTTATTGCATATTGTCAAGGTGGTGATGGTTTTTTTAATCCCTGTAATATGGCTTCGTTCATTATAGTAGAGCAGCATTGTCAGAGACATGAAATAGGCTCTTTAAAGAAAAAGCCTGCTGTGTTATTCAGGACTGGATTAAGACCGAAGTAGAGTATAAAAACAGCACAGGATAAGAGCCATAATTAGAGTACAGTGGGATGCAGCAGCTAGTGTTGAGGGGAAATGAGAGGGGGACAAGTTCTGATTGCAAAGAGGTTTCAAGAAAGGGTTTAAATCTTCTGCATCTCCATAATACTAATTTTAATTCCATTTTAGTTATTAGTCTGTGTTGCATCCATCTCAGGGATGTTCAGAGGAGGTGAGAGGAGGCAGGAAGAGGCAGCAGCAGCTGGAAATGCCATGTTTTGACTGTCTCAACCTGTTGCTGCAGTTCCAAACACCTTCCATAGAACAGAGGCACATTTCAGGAGTGGTTAAAATGTTTTGTATAATAGGTTGCTAAAGCAACATGCTAGTCAAATCTAGTTAGTGTCCACGCCTTGCTGTTTATGCATTATACCGTTAGTGACCTGAAAAATGATGAAAAAGAACACCAAACTTCTTCATAACTCAAGCTGTTCCCCTGTTCCTGTCTAAATCTGTAAGATGGTAGTATTTCCCTGGTATGGAGGGAGAGTCTAGGCTGAACATGTGATAGTTGTCCAAGAATTACAATTAATGTTTGTCCATGACTAGAGCACAGGGAGCAAAAGTAGACCAGCCAGTAGAGTAGAGGGAGCAAAAGCAGACCAGCCTTGAGGAGGGCTGCCAATCCTTCCCTCAAACTAAAAATAACATAGTCATTGCATGATCTGAAGTACCATGTAATGTCCTTTGATCAGTTGCTTCCACTGAGCAGTTCTTGGACAACAGAGACAGGTCCAGTTTCAAACTCCTAGCTATGTGGGGGTCAAGGGTTAACTCCTAACTGAAAGTTGATACTGAGTTTATGAATAGTATTCCTATAAGCCAGGGAGGAGAACACTAAAGGAGACCCTCCAGGTAAAACAATTTCCGGAACAGATGGTAAATGTAGAAAAGTTGTCAGGGTCACTGAAACAAAAAGCAGCCTTGGGCCATGGACCTTCCTCTGTAAAATATTTTAAATCAAAAAAATCAATATGAAGATGATAGGGATGAAATCAAAGGGATCCCTTCTACCTCAGAATGGGAAATAGATGGAGTCAGGTTCTGCTAGAGTCCTGTGATCATTGCTGGGCATATAGGTCAACACCAAAAAAAGAAAGCACCCCATGTTTCAATAGCAATTACTTTCCAAAAATCTGTGATCTGCTCAGTGCCTTGAAATGAGAAAATACAGAAAAATCAAGCACAAGTAAATCCTTTCAAATGGATCACATATCAAAAAGAATTTGACTGCTTCCACTGATAAATGTAAGTAGCTATAAGCCATCGATTTCATCTTCAGACTAGAGTAGTCTTAACTTTAATGTTATACATTTCAGTCAGGCTCCCAGAATCCTCAGTGTGTAACAGGCAGTCTGATTTGAAGAAGAAATGGGTCTGATCTAAGGTGCTGATGTGCTCTTCATTGTCCTAGAGACTCTTGTGGGGATGTTCCCGTATTTGTGGTGCACCTCACATACATTTGTGTGAGACATGTGATTTTTCTTTTGGTTTGTTTGGTTGACTGCATTGCCAGGGGGAAGGAGAAATAATCTGCGGGAAAATGTGTTTCTATAACAGAAGATTGGTTAATGTTAGCAAGAAGGTTTTATTATTTAAACCAAGGCAATTTTTGTTGTCTTTAAGGAATTTAAAAGAAATACGTATCTTCTTAAAAAACAGAAAAATCCACCCCTAAATCCTAATTGTCCTCCAGTAGGAGATGGAAAATTTTCCTTTATTAAATTTAAAAGGTCCTGTTGCGTTTCAAAAACTAGTGTTCAGGAAATTCAACCTTGGGAAGGTGAGTTTGAAAAACTGTTGCCAAAGTTTATTTTCCGTAGTGGCGAACAGCTTGTGTATACAGGTTTACTTCAGAAAATGAGCTAATGAATTGAATCCTAGAGACACAAACGATAATCTGGTATGAATGGGGCCCCCTACATTAATTAAAATATGACATTACAGTAAATATGTCAATTTGTCCCAGACGGATTTAGGAACTGTATTGTACTTTCTCAGAAAAGGGGTATGATTCCTCACAAAAAAAGGAAAAGAGATCTGTCAGGGTCTGACCAGCGATATGTCAGTGCCTGCTGTGTTATACCCTCACACCACCCAAAGCTGCCTTGGGAAGGTCTGTACCCTCTCAGAGGGAAGGAATACTGAAGAGATCAGTATCACCAATGGTTCTGTGCTGTGAAGATGCTATGGAGACACACAGTAGCAGGGTAGACCTTCAAAGTTGTCATTAGACCTTTCATCAGCATAATTGCAACTATCAGTGGCTGCTGTCTTGATTAAATGAGAGTACTTTTCAGAGTCATCCAAGTCTGAGGTCAGCCCTTCGCAGCATCACAGCACAGAACTACATGTCACCTATAGGCATTTGCTCTTTGTGGTGCCAGTATAAGCTACACATTGTATTTCACAATGTTCTCGTGAAACAAGAAAAAAAAATTCTAACCCAAAAGCCAAACAAGAAAAACACCCATCAAACCAGATGGAAGGTAAAACAAATCGGTTAAGTGGTGCTATGTGACAGAAGTTAAGCCTCTGAACTTTTCTGAAGGAATAGGTTTTTTGACACAAAATCTAGACTATTGAGGGAGACGGGAAATAAAAAAACCAAACACAACCCAAACCACAAAACCTTTATGTGGTGTAGAAACTAATAGCCTCATATGACTAAACAAACACTCAAGTCACTAGGACTTTAAGGTCAAGAGCATTTTACAGATCTGATCTTTTGTCTTGAGCTAAGACTTGTTCTGGTTAAGTTATAAATATGCAGATACATTGATTGGGTTACTTCCCCTGGAAGCAATAAGAGCTGGATATAGTTCCCAGTTTTACTCATGTGGGGAGTCATTAGTGTCCTCTAAACTATAGAATGTTTCTAAGCACTCAGTGAAGACAGTTAACAAAGAATTTAAATAAACTATTTGTCTTGGTGTTTACTCTAGGGGAAACCAGGACATTCCTGTACAAGAATCTGCAAAGAAAGACGTCTAAAATTGAAGTATCAGTGGAAGAGAAAGTTAAGCATACTGTAGCACACTGAAGAAGTCAAGGAACATGTTGAAAAGAATATGCTTTAATAAAATATGCTTGGATTTTCAAGATGTTCTGGGAAGGTAAAGCACAGTTACCGGAGTGAAAGAAAAATACTGGTACAAGTAATCACATTTGGGTAAAGCATAAAGTCATTCTGAGATAAAATTAAAAAATAATTAATATGTGGTTATTAAAAGTTATCACTTGACAATGACCACTGTTAAAAGTGGTCCCACAATACAATACAGAAGATTGAAAGATACTTTGGTTGATCAAGATGTCCATGAATGGTCTGGGAAGAACAGAGAGTAGTGAAGTGACAGAGTTTGCATTAACACGAACTTCTTTAGATTTGACAATCTTGAAGTTGATGGTGCAGGTAAATAGCTGAGGATGGATGAAACAGAGAAGCTGAGTAATAAAACGGTAAATGAAATTCAGTGTTGCTGGGTGCAAAGTAATGCACAACAGGAAAATACCTTCATCTATGCAGTATAGGCTCTTAGTCATTGCAGATTTCCCTGAAAATAACACTACCCCTATGCTTGGCAGGGGTCAGATATATCAGTCAAATCAGAGCACAGAAACATAAGACAAATCAGGGAAACGAAAACTTCTGTCAAAAATGATGAGAAAAGTAATAAGTCAAGGGCAGAAAACACCATACTGCCATCTCTAGATCAGGGCTGTGCCTGTGTCTCCAACACAGTGTGAGCATAGGGATGACACGGTTTGGATATATGGGCAGGAACAGGATCAGTCTGTTCAAGTGTGGTGTTGGAACCATGGAGTTCTGTGGAACACAGCTGAAATATGACCTCAGGAAAGACAGAAAAGTTGCATCAGCAAGGGCTCTCCCAAGACCTGTTGAAATAGTAGAGGATTGCGAATGCCATGAGATGCTGGTGGCCCTCACCACTTGCTGCTGACGCCTAATACAGGTAGAAGGCTGGGGCACAGTTTTTGGTCTAGTATGGTGGGGAAGTTTCTTCCTGTATTTCTAGCTGCCTTACTTGCATAGCAGAGTTCTGTTATTCAGTTCTAGTAAATTCTTGATTTTGTAATATTCAGATTATCCAGCCAGCTGCATTATAGACCAAAGCTACTTCTCACTTGCTGTAGTTTTGTTATAATAAATATTCATAGTTTCATTACAAGCTGTGGTTTTCCCGGCCTATGTACTAAGGGATTATTTGGGGGTTTTGCTTTAATGATGCACAAAACCTTTAGTAGTCCTTTCAGAGCCTTACACAACAATATATTTTGCTTCTTCCAAAAGTTAGATAACTCTTGTTTTGAATGATTTAGTAGCAAACTCACTTAGTCACTGTGCTGTGGTTCAATGGTCTCCAAAATTTTCTTTTTAGAAATATAAACCCATTATGCAAATGCTAAAGAGCATCTTCAGGAAAACTAACTTCAATTTGTTTTTGTCTTTTTTTGTTTGTTTCAAACTTGGTAAACTTGAGATCACTCACATGACCTTTTTTTCTTCAAAGTATGAAAAATAGAATTACTTTCTGACTAAAAGAATTGATACGAGATTAATTTTTACAAGTTTTAGCCCAGAAGCAATGTTTCAACTGAGTTCTATGCCTCCTGAAAATTGATGATAGGTGAAGAGAAATTTGCAGCGCACATCCTGGAGAACAGATATTTATTTGACTGGGAACTCTGGTTTCAAAACCTGGTCAACCTCTATTATTTGGTCCCTCCATATTCTTGCCCCTAAGTTTCCCACTTCTGAATGGCTCCTTTGCAGAGTGGACTGGCAGATTTTTCTGTATGTCCAGCTTCTTCCACATAGAGATCCTTATTCTCTCCAGACAATTTGTCTACTTGTGAAATACAGTTCTTGGCACACAGTTTTTAATGGGGGAAAAACAAACAAACAAACAAACAAAAAACAACCCAAAAAACTACCTGCCTTGTCAAGGATCCTCATAATTTAAAAGATGCAAAAGCTTACATTGAATGAATTCTGAGACTTAACCGTTGTGTCACTAGGAGGACTCTGCTTGGAGGAAGGTTTTGACCTTATAGACATGAACAGGTTACATGTCTTTTAGCATGTACTAGGTCCAGGACTCATATTTCCAGAATACAGAGCCGTAAATGCTAACAAAACTTTTTGTAAACAGTTGGGGTGAGACTGAGATACTAACTGAACCTATTTGTCACACAGTGGTGTTTATTGAGCCATTAAGTCTATGTTATTAGAAGGCAGGTCATTAACAAAGCAGGAGCCATGCTGATAAAAAGAGTATGTGTGAGAGGTGGCAATGGCTGGGGAGGAAAGTCACATTTTGGTTTATTTTTTCTGTTCTAAACAGCACAAAACCAAAGTGTTTAATTAATTGTTTGCTGTGCATTTAACAACTTTCCATTAGTTCATTTGCTTCAGCAAAGCAACAATCAAGAACACATTAGCTACTGTCGCAGCCCAGCCAAGGAGGAGGCTAGAGGCAGGTGCTGGGGTCAGTGTGTGCAGAATCAAGGGACCATCAGTCTCCTCCTGCATTAATTTGTCTGCAGGAGCTTCCCAGAGTCACAGCGGCACAGTTAGAGACACAAGCCATTTCCAGATGGAGCTTCTGAAAGTTTTTGAGAGTAAGTAGATCCAGTTGGAAAAGGTCTGTAGTCAAAATGGTGGATACTGACGACTGACACATCTTACTGCCCTTCTGTGTGTCTCTATTAATCCTGCTGTGTGCTTCATCCCCTGCCAAGAAGGATGGTAAAGAAATGATGGCATTGAGCAGGAGCCATGGAGACTTTAATTCATTTACTTCTCCCCAAACTCCCTTGAACCAATCATTCATGGCAAGGTTTGAAAAGAAACGTGAAAGTACGGTTTCAAATATTCAAAAGAAGGATTAAAAGAAGCAATTGACTTATTTGAGTTTGGCTTCACTTGGACCAAGATTCACAGTTTCACACAGTTTTCAGATGAATGAGACATCAAAACACAATTTGGATTGGTAGGATGCATTGCAAACTAAATTTGTAAGAACTCTGTGTGAAGGAACAGAGGGGGCAGGGAAACCTTTTGTATTCCTTGCACACCTATTCCAGATACATCTGCATCAGAGAGGCCAGAGTGGAGAAGCTGACATCTGCCCAAGGTTTTACTCCTGTCATCCAAATCATGAGCTATAATGAAAATTTAAACTCCGGTTTAAGAACAATGAGACATGACTGACTAATGAGGAATTAACATGTTACCACCTGTCAGCTGAACACCAGTAATCAGCCACATATATACCCATTGCGAATATGAGGTAAAGTGCCTTGGCTTGAACCACCTCAGTAGAGTTGTACATTGCATTTACTGTGTATTAGAAGGCGGCAACTTGTCAGTGTAGTAACACTAGAATGAACTTAGCTCTCTGTATTTTCATCCAGCTGTCTCCATTGTGGAACTTCATGCCAAATACCAATTAATTTTGACATTTTACAGCTTTTTATTTAGTGATTACTTCTTGTTGGTTTGGGATAAAAGTAATCCAAAGTGTCCTGGGTTCAGCAGTAGCAGTCATTTTTCTCCTTCTTAGTAGCTGGTGCAGTGCTGTGTTTTTGACTTT
>WYDI02010181.1:66479-111749 GCA_009867235.2 Psittacus erithacus | reverse complement strand
CAACCGAACCACACAGCTTGGTGTCATCGGCAAACTTGCTGAGGGCGCACTCAATCCCACTGTCCATGTCACCGACAGAGATGTTGGACAAGACCGGTCCCAACACCGATCCCTGAGGGACACCACTCGTTACTGGTCACCAGCTGGACATTGAGCCATTGACCACAACTCTTTGCATGTGGCCATCCAGCCAGTTCTTTATCCACCAAGTTGTCCAATGCAGTGAGGTAATGTGAGGTAGCGTTTTAGTTGATATGCTCCTCAAAGTTGTGGTGCATGAACAGAAGCACTAATGTTAGTAATGTTAGAGTAGGAGTTTGCTGTCTTGAACTTTGTAATCAATGGAAGAAAACTGTGGTGGTAATCCAACTGCAACTTGATTTTCATTGTTGGTTTGTTGGGTTTGGGGTTTGTTTGTTTTGCTAGTATCTTAATCAGCATCTGAAGTACCCTGTCTAATATGCGGGATGTACAATCCATACTAAGACTTCCATTTAAAAAAACAAGCCAACCCCAATTATAACACTGCATAACACAGGGCACAGCCCATCCCTGCTCCATCTGACCTGCCAGAACAAACCTGCCACCTCAGTGTTGCCTGACTTTGACCATCAGGGTAGTTATAATGGTAAGATCATGCTGGCCTTCCTCTTGGTTTTCTGAATTTAAGTGGTTTTTCAAGTATATATGCATTGTGTGGGTTCAGGCAGAGCTCTGGGAGAGCAGCTGGTAGACCAGTTTGCACGAGCACAGGGTTTAATTGGTATTGCTCCATCTTGAATGTTCCCCGGCAAAAGTCTTCTTCCTTCATGTTTGCAAGTGGAGGCGGAATACTGCGTCCTGCCATAATGTAAGCAATAAGAAGCAGCAGTGTAATGAAAGAAGTGCAGGATGCAGGCTCTGGGAGCAGCCTCTCGGTATCCTTATCTGTCTGTGGGTAACTGTGCTGAGGGGCCAGGTCAGAGGCAGGGGCTGGGTGAGACTGCAGAATGGTGGGACTTGCCTTTCAGCCCCCTCCATGTCAGGATATGCATTTTAGGGACCTCTTCATCTGCTTAGCTGGTAATCTAAGGCATTCAAAGGGCCAAAAACGTGTAAAATCCCTGAAAAGGATGAGAGCGATTTAAAGTTGTTGGAGAAGGGTGGAGAGAAGGCTGGATAAAAGCAGAAAAACAAGCTAAAACCAGATTCCCTCATAGAAACTGTGGAGACTCTAAGCTATCCAAGTCGTGTTCGCACAGCAGCATGCAGGAGTTTGGTCATTGAATGTGTGTGAACGTCAAATGCCTGAGGGTGGACCTGAAAACCATCCAGGTTTTCAGGCCTACCTGAGCATAATTTAATCTACGCCAGACGTCGGAGTAGCGAAACGTTGTGAGAGAGCCGCGCTGCCTCAGGACTTGACCTCGGACCCCTCCATCTCCATCCGCCTCACACGCCCGCGGCTGGGCGGGAACTCCGTCAGCTGTTCCACAGGGAAAGGGAGAGGGCGGAGCCCAGCGAGGCCCGGCCCCGCCGCAAACCTGGGGCGGGACGTGCGGCGCCGCACGACTCTGCGGGTCACCGCGCTGTGGTAAGTACGCCCGGCGCGGCAAGAACCTGCGGGTCAGGGTGTCCGCACCGGGGGACGGAGTCGCGCCGAGGCGGAGGCGGCGATCCATCGCCGCCTCCCCCTCGACGCGACTCCGTCCCCCGGTGAGGTTCGCCTTCGCCCTTCTGCGGGCGGGCAGCAGCACGTACGCCTGCTGGCTGCTGGGGCTGCTGCCGCGGCTCCGTCCCTGAGTGAACCCTGCCTAGCAAAGCGCCCGTCGGGATTGGTTTTGTATTCTTGACGGTCGGATCCTGGGAGCTGCTTTGGCGTGAGACGGCAAAACCGGCAAGTTAAATATTGCAGAAAAGCCGCGGAGGTGTGTTTTGGGGCCTTAGCGAATTTGTCCTTTGAGCAGAGTGAACGGCTTGGGTTGCTAACTGGAAGCAAAAGATCATCCCGTTCTCAGGATCTCCTGTTTGAGATGTCTGGTTTTTGCAGAGCAAGGAAAGGAAGTTGAAGGTGCAAGAGAAAACTGTGATAAATAATATTTGTACCTGTTTTTTATGGAGAAACCCTTGCAGAAATATACGCCCTTAGTGGGCCGGTTGTGTGTTTCCCTTATTTCTCCCCAGGTGAAGTACTTCCGAGGGATGCTGATGAGTCTCTTTCAATTTGCCGCTAGAAGGTTGGCTTCCCAAGCATCTTGCGGATTTAAGGCTTCTTCAAAGAAACATAAGTTTTGCACGGAAATGGCTCGTCGTAGTTCAAGTAAGACATTAATGTGTTTCCTTGTGTACCCTGGACAAGTTTTTAAGCTTGATTTTAAATTCTAGAAGGCTTTATGTAATAGGTGAAATCTATAGCTTAGTTCAGAATGTTTAGAACAGCTTGAACTTCATTTCCTCCCCTATCTCCCCCCTACCTGGCTGCTAAAATTCATCTTTTATGTCTGTATTCTGTATAGTTCCCCAAACCCGTGCATAGTTGCAGTCAGCGTGATTGCCTGGCAACGTGGTTTTAGTGTTTATAATTTATGCACACAAACGTATGCTAGTTAATTGCAGTGCCTTTTCATAATCCTAACGGGTAATAAAAAAATCACTCCTTATTTCTTTGCACAAGAATTATGGAGGCCCTCAAGCATTTGTAGTGACTCAGGAGCAGGGTATTGGGTAACCCTAACAGCCCTGTTCTGTCTGGTAGTAGTAAATATCCTCTTTTTGTTTTCTTGGGGTTTTTTTGTGTGTGTTTTTTAAGCTGAGAATGTGCCTTAACTTGAAAACCATGCACAGCACTTCACAGTTATCATGGTAACCTCCCTAATGAAAAAAAAACCTCCAAAGAACACATAGTAAATCCTGAAGATTAGACTTGTGATCAGCAGCTCAAAGTTCAGCTGAAGGCCAGTCACTCATGGTGTGCTGTAGGAGTCTTGTCAGTATTGTTTAACACATTCGTTAGCAATATGGATGATGAGGCAGTGTACCCTAAGCAAGTTTGTGGACGGCACCAAACTAGAAGGAGTGGCTGATACACCAGAGTGTCATTCTGTTATGCAGGGGGACATCAACAGGCCAGGGACATGGGCTAACATAAACCTTGTGAAGTTCAGTAAGTGGAAATGCTAAGTCTTGCATTGGAACAACCTTAAGCACAAGGACAGTCTGGTGTTGATCAGTGGGAAAGCAGCTAGGTAGAAAAGGCTCTGAGGGTCCTGATGGGCACCAAAGCCAGTGATAAGCCCTTGCAGCAACAAAGGCCAGTGAATGTCTTGGGATGTACTCAGCAGAGCATCTCCATCAGGCTGAGGGAGGTAATCCTTGTCCTCTGCTCAGCATGGTTAAACGCACCTGGAGGGCTAGATCCAATGCTGGGCTTCCCAGTATGACAAAGATATGGGCAAACTGGAGAGAGTCCATCAAAGGGCCTTGAAGATGATTAATGGCTTTGATCATCTCAGATATGGGGAGAGGCTGTGGGGAGCCAGGACTCCTCAGCCTTTAGGACACCAGGCTCAGGGGCATCTTATCAGTGCATAAAAACACATGATGGGAGGGAATGAAGATAAAGGCAGACCCTTCTCAAGTGGTGCCCAGTGGCAGGACATGAGATAAGGGACACTAATTAAAGCACACAAGATTCCATCTGAACACAAAGAAACACTTGTTTTTGCTATGTTGGTGGTAAAACACAGGAATGGAGTGTGCAGAGAGATTATAGTCTCCATCCCTGGGGACACTCAAGCCCCACCTGACTGGACATGGTCCTGCTCTGCCTGATCCTGCTTGAGCAGGGTGTTGGATAGACAATCTCCAGAGGTCCCTTCTCACCTCAGCTGTTCTTTGATTCTAAAATATGCTGCTTTAAAATTAATATCTTAGGTAAGCCAGAAGATATTTTTTTTTGTCTCTCTGTAACTAACGTGTTCCTTTTTAATGTTTTGACCCGTAGAAAAATGCAAAGGAAATTTCCCATCTTCTTTCCCACGTGACTTTACCTTGCAGGGGAAAGGGGGGGAATGTACATTCAGAAGTAGAAAATACAACTGCAAACCTAGAAAATGGCCAAGATGCCTCAGCAGGAAATGCATTTTTCCAAATGCCTTTAATTTTGAAGGTGATACTTTGTAACTAAGTGTAGATATTTTTTTCATCTCGGGCTCTTGCCTTGCAATGAGGAAGTAAACAGTTCCTGGGTGGTTGTGGCATAAGTTGTTATCAAGGTAACACTGACTGTGGTTTTAGTTTAAGGCTCTGTCTTTCAAATATTGAGTGTATTCATAGTTTAATACATGTGCCCTCCCAAGCTTACTCATACGTGGTTTTGAGGATCTCCAGAAATTTCTCTTCCAATTCTAATACAGAGAAACTCAGAAACAAATCAGTATTCTACACTTAAAGTACTGGGAGGTGTATGTGGAAGCCATCTCTCTATGTGTAAGTTTGCCAGCACTGTCTGTATGGCTTCTTAAATAAAAGTACAAGCATTAGAGAAGCTGTTTGTTTTTCCTCCCTGCACGCAGATATGGCTGATTTTCGAGAGGTGTTTGCCAAAGCGAAGCACATAGTCATCATCACAGGAGCTGGCGTTAGTGCGGAGAGTGGAGTCCCGACCTTCAGAGGGGCTGGAGGTTTCTGGAGGAAGTGGCAAGCCCAGGTACGTACTGGTGACATGTGTCTGCGCAGCTCCGCTGCAATGCCTGTTGCTTGGGTGATGGTGAAGGGTCAGGAGAAACTGAGCACCTTAAAGGGTGGAAGTTCTCCACAGAGCTGTCCCTTTACACCCATCTGCAGCTGTCCACTCCGCCCTGGGGGCTGCTTTGTGCAGCTGCAGCTTCTCTGTCCTTATCAGTTGTTTGGGAAAAACAGTGTTCATGCAGACAGCTCTGGATCTTTCTGCCATCCTTGTTTCCTTGCTGCCTTGCAGCTTAGCTGTGTGGTCATCTTTCAACACCCTTACTGTTTTCCTACCTCGTTTCCTACTTCCTGTATTAAACTTAAGAACCTTTTGCCAAAATAACAAAGGACAGAACCAATGATAGTGTGTAGTTGTTTTTCATTAAATCTTGGTTTCTCATCATACTCTTTAAAAATGTCTTAGGATGTTTTTTATTGTTTGGGGGCAGTGTTCTTCACAGCCTTTAACTCTCCCACAAGCTCTGTCTCTTGCTGGTGTGACCTTGCAGCGTCAGGAGCCACTGGGGTGGGAGAGGAAGCTGAAGCAGATGCTGTGGGGTGGAGGAGTGCAGTGGGGAGCACCTGCCTGAGTTGCATAGGTGCCTCAGGAGTCTGATCCTGCATGCTGTTGCAGGTGTTTCACGTAACTGCTACACTATCAGTAAATGCTGCCCCAAATTTTGCTATCTTTTTGGCTTTCTTTACGTATTTTAATGCAGCACTCATGAAAGATTTGATGAGGTTAAAAAGGGGTCAGAGAGATGAGTTTTTCAAGATAGTTTGAATCTAAAGGTGCATTTTTTTCGTTCAGTGTCTATCAATTCAAATAAAGCATGCATGTGTATAAATGCCTGGTTCTTCTGCAGCAGAAATCTTGCATTCAGCATTTTTATATCAGGAGAATTGCATGTTCATAGAATCATAGAATAGTTAGGATTGGAAAGTACCCTAAGCTCATCAAGTTCCAAGCATTAGACTGAGATACTCCTTATTTTAAAAAGAAGATAAGGCAAAGTTAAAGTTACTGTGAAAAGTACAGATTAGATTTTACCAACATGTAAAAGACAAGACATTAGACTTTGGTTTTGACAATGGCTATAATTTGTCTTGTGTTACACTTAAATTAAGGCAGAAAAGAATTTGCTAGCAAAGGAAATATATCCACCTAATGTTGAGTTTTATGGCTGCTGTGAAAAAGAGAGTTTTGAACCCTAAAAGTTGTGTGCATTGAAATATCTTACCTTCCTCTGTGCGGCACTACACTCTTAATAGTTTGGTGGGGCAGCACAGAATAAGTTCCAGGTATACTGTGTAAAATCATGTACCACACTGCTGATATCAGTTATTTCCTCATTTGATAAGATAATTGGACTTGTCATCCCTATAAGGGCTATCGAAGTATATTTTCATCAACTGCATCTGGTTATAAATAATTTGCTTCTGATAATCTTGTGCTGGTAGCAGTGTAAGTGGCAGGAATCCAGCTGGTTTCATCTGGGGAGGGCATTTTCTTGCCCTTTTGCTAGTAGCATGACTTGTGTCTTTTCCAGGAGCTGGCTACTCCAGAGGCTTTTGCACGAAACCCTTCTCGTGTGTGGGAGTTTTACCACTACCGCCGGGAGGTGATGTTGAGTAAACACCCAAACCCTGCACATATTGCCATTGCAGAGTGTGAAAAGCGACTGAGCAAGCAAGGTCGGAGCGTTGTGGTCATTACTCAGAATATTGATGAACTACACAGAAAGGCAGGCACAAAGCACCTCTTAGAAATCCATGGTGAGAATCAACTTACCTGTCTGTTTACATGCCAGCAAACCTGGGGGGAAGAAGAGAGAGCATGATAAGTACTGGAAGAAAAGAAACTTGCCTTTAAAATGGTAATAACTTGCACAAAGTTATTTAGTGTAACACCATGTTCTCTTTTGGAAGTTGTTTTGGGTACTTCATATGCATTGGGCATAGTTTAATTTTGATTGAGTCATGGTTTAGAGGGACTGTTGTTGCTCTTCACTGTGGCCTTTCAGCTGAAGAGACTGTGTTGTGTCTCTTTGCTGGGTCTGGCCAGTGCTTAACTGTGGCACTGGTCATCTTGGGTTGCTGAACAAAAGCATGTGTTTGCACTGTGTAAATAATCT
This sequence comes from Psittacus erithacus, assembly GCA_009867235.2. NCBI lineage: Eukaryota > Metazoa > Chordata > Aves > Psittaciformes > Psittacidae > Psittacus > Psittacus erithacus. The sequence continues at coordinate 104,907 of WYDI02010181.1, read as the reverse complement.
CCTCCATAATGGTGCCAGGTTTCAACACTTGGCTGTTACATTCACATAGTGCTACCAAAGTTACCCACGAGGTGTAGTCTTCAAAGTCAAATAAAGGCCGTACAGGATAAACACAACCACTTGCTCATACAGCCATGCCCCAGACGAGTTGTTTGATCCCTGATGTTTTCTCTTGGTGTGTTTCAGGTAGTTTATTTAAAACTCGATGCACCAACTGTGGAAACGTAGCTGCGAATTACAAGAGTCCAATATGCCCCGCGTTGGCTGGGAAAGGGTAATTAATTCATCTGCTTGTAAACTGCATTTTCTACTTTGTCTGCTGTTCAGTAGGAAAGGAGCCATTTTAGGAGCATACAGGAGTTTTGGCTGCCCATCCTGTTTTACATTAGTGGTATCAACACTTAAATTTTACACAGCTGTTTGGAACCATGAATGTGCTGTTCATAACTTAAGTGAGAGCCCATGATGTTGTAAGAGTAACTGTGAAAGAATAACTGTTAGCAATAATACATTAGCATACAATGTTATGTATGTTTTAGTTAGCAGAATTTCAGGTGGTCTGAAACTCTTATTTTGGACATCAGCTAGTTGTACTCTTTGAGAATGTGTGTTTTCTGCCATCCTCTTCACCTCCCAGGATTTTTATTAAATCAGGTGCTTATTCCTTAAATTGGACTGCCGTCACTCGATACATGTATTGTCCTCTTCTTTGTCTGTTACATAGCAACTTTTGTCCTTCAGCTTCTTAGTAAGATTCTCATTATTACAGGCCTCAAAATAAAGATGTAATAAACAATTGGGAGGGAGGTGTCAGTTCCCAGGATTTCTGGTTACAGAAAAGTTGCAGAAAAGTCCTTCAGTTGCCTTTTTCTAGCCATTGTCTTGCTTTCACCTCTAAAAAAAAGGGAAGAGGCATATGGTCATAGCTTTTTAGGTATTTTTCCTTTGCATTTCACCAGACCTTTAGGTAGTTACTTAAATGTTTGTTGTGCCTCTGTCAGAGTTTGACCAGCTTAGGACAATTGCTTAGCTCTGGGATAATCCTGAATAAACACCTGCTTTCCCTGTGTAGTATGGTGGGGTTATGGTAGGTGTTGAAGTTCGCTGAAGTTGCAAAGATTTCTTGATTGGAGAGTGTGCTTTAGAGAATACTGAGTTTTTATTAATGTACAAAATGCACTTTGTATGGCTCAATATGTATTGCAATTTTGTAACTTCAGGGCCCCAGATCCTGAAACAGAGGATGCCGTGATTCCAGTTGAAGAGCTTCCTCAGTACGTGAGGGCTAATTTGTGTTTTGCTGTTACCTCTTTATGCCTTGTTGTGCATCTCAAAGGCTTGTATCACTGCTCATGTAGTTTTAGAAGGACATGGAGACTTTCTCCAGGAGAAAAAAGTGTGTGACTTTTCCTCAGAGGACTGATCTAAAGTTATGGGGGACAGCAGAGAACAGGAGTGTGCACTGGAAGTTTACTGTGATGCGAAAGGCATGGCATGTTTGCGTGCTTGAGCATCGAGCTGTAACATGCCGGAATTCATGGGGCTTGTAGTAAGTGGAGTCATAGTAGAATTGAAGTGAGAAACTAAGGTGCTACACAGTAAACATTTTGCTACTTTGTGGGTGCTACCTGCCATTAGTCAATCTGGAGCACTGTGCTGAGGCGCAGCCACAGCATAGTCCTTTGCAGGCATTAAATGTGCCATGGTGCTCTTTTATAATGGCTGCAGGTGCAAGAGGCCACCATGTTTTTCATCTGGTTCCAAAGGAAAAGAAGCTAACACAATGCGTTTGTCAGTTCACTTTCTCCTTGAAAACCCATTGGCCACTTTGTTAAAGTCGATGGAGGCTGAGGTCTGTAGCACATACTATGTTTCAAGTTTCATACATTTCAGGCATGGAGTAAGGGGCTGATACCACTAAGTATTTGAGTGACACAACTGTTCAGCAACATGTTCCATGTGGCCAGGCAGCACGTGTGTACTTCCAGCATACGTGTGTCACAGCATCAGCTGCCCTCTGCCCAGCTCACAGCAGAGGAGGGTGTGGGGAGGGCTGTGAAAGAGAAAAGAGGAGGATCAAAGGCAGGTAAGATGTGCCCAAATGAGAATGAAAACAACCACGTGTAATCTTGTCCCTTTGTGATGCTTGAACAGGTGCGAGGAAGACGGCTGCAATGGGCTCCTCCGTCCTCATGTTGTGTGGTTCGGTGAAACCCTGGATCCCGACATTCTCACTGAGGTGGAGAAGGAGCTTGATATTTGTGACCTCTGCTTGGTAGTGAGTGACACACTTGTTATCTGGCCTCTCAACCAACAGGGAAGCCACACTAAAGGGGTTGCACCACCTGGGTAAAGGGGGTTGCATATGCACTTCCCTGAGGAAATTAAAAGCCCCCCGAGGGATTCTCTGTTGTCATATGTGAAACTTTAAAAGGCCATGAAGTCTGAAAACATACATACACTACTTGGAAATCAGCAGGTTCAGCATGTGTGCATCATGCTCAGCTGGCACCTGCCATCTGCATTCAGTACACACGGGTTAGAGGCTCAAGTGTTAGAGGGTCGCTAATACTGTTTAGCTGTTGAATTTCTCAAGCAGTGAAAATTATGATTATTATTATTATTTTGATGCTCAGCTAAGAAAAAAGTGACAAAATGTGGTAAGAAGGTATCTAGCTGTTATCACAGGCTACTTTCTTTTGTGATGTGGTTTACATGCTCACTGGTTCCAGCTCACTGACCCGAACGCTCAGAATATTATTGTGTACCCTTCACAGACTAACCCCAAGTAACAGAAGGAACATCTTGTTTTGTTTTCCTGAACACAGGTCTTTCCACCTACAGTTATAATCCACAAACAGGCTTCTTTGGGTTACATCAGAGAAACCACTCCCAGTTCTGCTACACATGCAGTGACACTAAATACAGATACTGATTTCACTTCATTTCTGCAGGGATCTTCATGCTTCAGTGGTTTTGCACATCCAGCATTCTGAGAAGGGTCCTTGCCTTGTGGGTTGGCTTGGTTTTGCCTGTTTAACTGCTGGCTTGCTACACTCATTGTTTTTCACCCTGTGCCTGCAGGTCGGAACCTCGTCCGTGGTATATCCTGCTGCGATGTTTGCTCCGCAGGTATCTGCTAGAGGAGTGCCAGTTGCAGAGTTTAACATGGAAGCTACTCCTGCTACAGACAGATTCAGGTAAAGCTGTTCAGTTTTAAACTAGCAAACTTTAGTCTCCTGCATCTTCACTCTTTTGCACTGAACTGCTAAAATGTTTAGCAAAATTTTAAACAAACATGATCCAGTTTTTCTCTTCTGTGTTTAAGAAATACTATTTTCTTCTAATAAGAAGACGTGATTGCTCTTTCTTGGTAGAATTAACTTACACTGAAGTAAGTTCTTGCATTTCTTACAGAGCAGTTGTGTCTGCTGCACGCCAGGCAGCATTCAAGGCTAGCGTGGACCTGGCTTTGAGCAACCTGGTCTAGTGGGAGGTGTCCCTGCCCGTGGCAGGGGGTTAGAACTGGATGAGCTTTAAGGTCCTTTCCAACCCAAACCAGTCTATGAAGACACAACTGTACGTTTCTAAGTGTGAAGCTGAAGTTTGTCCCTATGTCCTAGAAGTCCCTTGCCCTGAGCAGCGGGGCTACCTGCTTGTCAGACACACCCGGGCACTGCCAGAAACAAGCAGCGTGTCGCTGGTCGTGCCTGCCCCTCCAACCCGCTGCTTCCTTCCAGGTTCCACTTCTCGGGCCCCTGCGGGACCACTCTGCCGCCGGCGCTGGCTCGCCACGAGACGGAGATCATCTCTTGAGCACTTCGGAGCGCCCGGCGGGGAAGCACCAAGTCTGGCAGCCGCGGCCCGGGCCTGGCACCCCTGGGGGGGCTCGGATGGGTGGGAGGCGGCGGCGGGTCGCACCGTACTGCCCCTCCCCTGCTCCCCACCGCAATAAACGCGCGGCGGGGCCCGGGGCGGCTCGGCTCGGGTTCCGCCATTGCCGCTCGTACCTCAGCGAGTCGTCTGTGTGTGCGCGTGCGCGGCGGGGGGCGGGGTGGAGCCGCGTGCAGTCTGGAGCGCTTCCGGGGCGGGGGTCAGGCGGGCGGTGTAGGTGTCATGGCGGGGCTGCCGAAAGGGGTTCCCCCCGCGCTCCTGGAGCTGTCCTCCTCGGAGGATGAGGCGGACGAGGCCCCGGAGGAGGTGTCCTTTGGCGTGGCGAAGGAGGCGGCCGAGACCGAGCGGAAGCTCGTGGGGGAGGCGGCCCGGAGGTACCGACGCCCGCGCGCGAGCCCTCATCTCTTCCCATCCCCTTCCTTTCCCCACGCCGAGTCCGTACTGACGGCGCCTCTCGCCTCCCCGCAGGCACCGGGAGCTGCTGAAGGAGAAGCGGCGGCGGCGCCAGGAGCTGTTTGCGGAGCAGAAGGTACCGCGCACCTCCCCGCCCGCAGCCCTCGGGCGGCGGTCCCTCCCCACCCCGCCCCGCTAACATCTCCCTTCTCCCCGCAGAAGCGGAAGCTGCTCCCCGAGGCCGTGCTGCAAGAGCTGGCCGCCGCGCCGCCCGCACGGTGAGCGGCGACGTGAGGCCGTGGGTGGATGCTGGGGTGCCGGCCCATAGTGCAGCCCCGTCGGGTCCTGCCGTTAGGGGGAGGACGGGGTGAAAATGGGGCTTGAGGGGGCTCTAAAGGTGGGTTGGAGGAGTAACGCGTTGCCTTGTCTCCTCCACAGACCCGAGAAGAAGGCCGCGGCAGCTAACCCAGGTATACTAGTGCCTGTCCTACCTTCGTGCACTGCCTGGCACCTCGGGACTTTGTTTCAGTGCTAGAGCTGCAGTGGGAGAAGCACCTCTTAAAGTCTGAAATGTGAACAGGCTGGACAGGCAGAACGGTGTTGCCAGGGGAAAACATATGTGGAAAAAATTGTATTTAATCTCATTCCTGCGCTGTTTGTGGAAGATGTTTGTTTGCTCTACAGTGGTTTCAGTTAAAATAGGCTATGGTGTTTTGGAGGTAGCAGGCAGGTGTTACAGAAAAAGCAAGGATTACCAGAGGGAGAGTAATGTTTAGCATTTAAGTTACAAAGGCTGTTCCTGGATGGAGCTGTTCATCACATTGATATTTTACGTATCATAACTATGCTTTAACAGCATCTGTAAAAACATCAGGTAATTTTTTTTCAACTTCTGAACTAGAAAATCAAACATCTGGAGTGTTCTTGACCGCCGTTTTGTTGCCCTCTTTGCCTGTACTTCAAAATACTTGAAGTTTTGGGTTGTTTTTAAAAACTCTTTCATCCATACTTACATAGTTACATAGCTGGATGATGTAACTGCTACTTTTTCTTCCTTTTACTATGTTTTGAAAAAAATCTGTTGGCATAAACAAAAGATGAGCTCAGGATGATGCTCTGAGCACTCAGTAGCCACAGTACTTTATGTATTTAATGGTGAGAATGAAGCTGAGGCTGGACTCCCTTCTGTGTGTTACTCATAGCTGTTGTGCTGCATTTAGTATTTGTCCTGATGACTCCTGTTTTGTGGTGTTAAGGAAGATAAGGTATGCCAAGGAAGGGGAAGGGAAAAACTGGCTGGCAGTACTTTGGGTGCCTCCCCTGAGGTGTGCTGCTTCTCTTTCCTTTCACCGCCCTCCTGTGACAGCTGCATTTTCTAGCTCTGACTGCTCAGAGCTGCTGAAAAATGCCTATTGGAGTTATCTAGAGACCTCTTATTTTCTCCAGCCTTAACAGTAGTTGTTTCATTCCTGTCCCTCTTTCACTTGCAGCTCTTGATTCATAATTGGGAAATTTTGTATTCAATTTACCTTAGGTAAACGCCATGGAGGTGGGGCTGTGAAGCACAAACAAGGGCAAGTCCAAAGGCAAAGCCAACTCAAAAAGCTGGTGAAGAAAGACAAGCAAAGAAAGGGCACCAGGTACACTGGGAGAAGATTTGGGGTGTCTGTGTCTGTCCCTGTCCCCTTGTGGCACCTCTGCCTGTGGAGGGGGGTCTCACAGCTCTTGCTCTGTCACTGTATGGCTGTGCTCTCTTCTGCACCTGATGCTTCCCCTGCTCTTCCTCTGAAAGCATGTGCTAAAAGCACCTTTAATATATACTTCTGATACAGCATGTAAGATGTATATATGTGTATATATATAATCTATAAATTTTTACATATTACATACATATATGCTATGACAGAACAGGGCAGTCATAAGCACAGCAGCAGTAGGCATTGTATTCTGTGCTGCTATAGGTCGGGTTGTTGAGCACTGAATTCCTGCATTTCAGTCTTTCCCCTTTTTTTGTCACTTTGTTCCTGTAGAGGACTTGCACTGGCTCCTGGGGAGACTGGTTCAAGACTCCCAAGGAACAGTGTGGGGCACATAAAGGTGTATGGTGACAGGTTGATGGTCTTGGTCCATTGTTTTATTTTCTTAATACAGATACAAAGCTTGGCTATGCATCAAGAAACCACTGCCAGGCAGTGTTGTGCCCAAGTAGCAAAGCCCTGGCTAGTAGTGTGTCTGTTGTCTAGGTTCCATAACTACACTGCAGAGATTCACAGCTCTTCTGTTTAACTAGGTCAACAGGAAACTATACAGCTGTGTGCTTAAAAGACCAGAGTTTAACAGGCCTTCAGCAACAGCTGGCCAAAGACTTCATAAATGCTCAGCTCTACGGACCACATGCCAACCGGGCACAGCGTAAGCAATTTTTCTCCAGTGGGTCTGCATCTGGATTTCTCTAGGCTAAACTTGGTAATTAATACTCATCTCTGTTTCAGCAAACGAATTTTTTTCCCTTGAAAACAAGAAAAAACCAGTTAAAAAAGCTGCAGTTCAGTTTGTGGACAAAGCATGGGGTGAGTATAAAAAGCCACAGTAGGTAGTAATTCTTACATAGGTGGTTTTAAAGTACTCTTAAAAAACAAAATGCTTTCCCATGTTGGAAGGCTTTGTCTTGCTACTGTCTAACTCCAAAGAAGTGGATAGCAAGGGAAGGGAGAGAAGTCTTTGCAGCCTGACTGGCTAGATGGGCCCTCCTCGAGGGAGGGCATGTAAGACAACTTCTAAAAATTACCTCAATTTTGGTACCTTAAGGAACAGCGTATGGGCGTGGAACCATGTTTGCTTGATAAACATGAATTGTTAAAACCTCTGAGCTGTTAGAAGTCATTTCAGGTATGTGTAAAACTTACTTAAAGATGCTTCCACATGAGAACAGGGAATTAGCACCTACTCATTAAAAAAAAAATGACAGAGATACAAGTGGGGACAGGCTGGGGACCCCAGTCAGTTCCAGCCACGCACCTGCGGCCCATGAGGCTTGTAAACACTAGAGGCGAAAATTACTGGTCTTTAGTAGGCAGCATCTGCATTTCATTTGTGTTTCAGAAGTGAAATCAGTGCTAGACCCTGCTCTCCTGAAAGAGACTGGTGCCCTGGCCAGTTGAAGGCAGCTGCTGAATGTAAAATATGAGGAAGTTTTCTCAGCTTTCCAGTCAGTTCTGTGATCACTGGACAGCTGCTTCTCCAGAAGGTGGGCTAAGAAAATGGTAACTAACAGCTTTTTATTATTTTAAGGGCAAGAAAAAAAGCAAAAAGCAGCAAGGTTTAGAAGACGTTGGCTCTCAACACAGCTTAAAATGTGAGTATGAAGACAGCTTTTTCAGAAGATGCTACCAAGGACTTTTATTGGAAGTTAGCCTCTCAACCCAACAAAGGTGTTTCTCCCTCACTGCTGCATCATGACTTGACTCTGGAGCTCCAGCCAGGAGCCCCCAAAAGGCATCAGCCTTCACAATACAGTGCCTGAACTGACCTCCCTGTTCTCTTCCCTCCCCCTGTCTAAAGGGGAAGCTAAAGAACAGCTGGGCATGTGCAGTGACACTGCTTCAGACTGATTTACAACAAGCAGGAGCTACTACCAGCCTTGGAGAGCTGCCTCTATGAGGCAGTTCCTTTGTAGAGAATAAAATATGAACAATGTACTTACTGCTTTGGATCCTGCATTTCTTACAGCACTCAACGATTTTTGCTTCGCATCTCTAGAGAAAGGCTGTCCCCCTAGTACCAGAGTCATTAAGCCAGCTCATGTAGCAGGCCACTGCTGTCCAGCCTGATGATCACACTGAAGGAAGGTTTTTTTGCTCATCTTCGGGGAGCACCAAGTAAGCTCCATCAGTGCCCTGACTCTGTGCTGCTCACTAAACTCGCTTTATGGCAAGTTATAGCAAGAACACCACAAAACTTTTAACTGCCACCAGCCCAGGCAGTGCAATACTCCCATGAAGGGAAGGGGCATCTCCCATTCAAGCAGTGAGCCACCTCTCTGAATTCACAGGCTGACACAGGAAGTGCTGTCCTAGGACAGAACTCTGGAACCAAGAAAACGTAGCATACACCTCCATGCTACCATGTATGGAGAAGTAAGTTTTTAATGGCTGGTTAATTATGGTATCACTACATTTTATTGCAATATAGTACTATTTAAGCACTTTTAAAAATGCAAGGTGTACAAAGATTAAATTAAGACTGTAAATTGACTAAATATTTGGTTTTTATATAAATAGGTCATAACCACACTGTGTTGACATGTAATACTGTTATAATACAACAGTTAAACTGGTGAGTCTACACAACAGAAGCTGTCTGTAATCAAACAAGGAAACAAAGTTGAAAAGACCATGTTAAAACAAAAACAGAAAAAAAAACCTACTAAGATCAACAGGCTGGGATTGTAAGTAGCAACAAACATATTCACTCAGCTCCTGAGTAATTCAAGTTTTACAGTACACATTAAAAAATATCATTTCTTCCCATCAACACTATATATCCAAACCATTTGCGTTTTGCTGCAAATTACACTGATTGAACTATGTAACAATGGGAGTGGAGGTTGGCAAGTCATCCTGCTTGACATTTGCATCACCCACATGCTAATACATCTGCGTTTTCTGCCCTTCTGTCCCACCACAATGTAGCAGGATTTTTGGTTTGTTTTGGACAATCGCTTAAAGGACTGGTACTTGTCAATCTGGATGTCTGACATTATCAGTGACGTTTTCAACTCTTAGTTGTCTAAGAGGTTTCAAGATGGAAATTTTCTCCTAACACTAAGTTAGAAATCATTTGCATCATGCTGTAAACTAGGAAGCAACATAAAGCAACAGACTTGTCCTTAGTACATAATTAAAATCCCAAATTCCAGTCAGCAGAGCTGGCCTACTTTCCATGTTGAATATGCCATGACACCTTTCAGGTCTTCAAATGCATAGCTAGTGTAGGTAGTCTTCCACTGTGGCAAAGGCGCAGGAGCCAATTCCCGATCGAGCCATCAATCCCAGACACTGTGACGCTTGTCCCATTGCCAGGGCAAGCGGTGGTTGCTTTGGCAGGTTGTGAGTCTCTGGAAAAGAATCACAGCAGCAGTTAAAAAACTCCACCAATTTCATGGTAATACACTGAAAACTTCGATTTTAAGCTTAAATTGGTCATACAAAATTCCTCTGTATTTGCTTTTACATCAAGACAGAACAGGAGCAACAAAGTAACACTTTCAAATTCCCTGCATAACACCATTATTGAACAGGACCATTTTTGCTTTTAACAACAAAGATGACTACATTTGTTACGTTAATGTGCCCCCCAAACTACTACAGAATGGTTTGGGTTGGAAGGGACCTTAAAGCTCATCCAGTTCCAGCCCCCTGCCACAGGCAGGGAGACCCTCCACTAGCCCAGTTTGCTCAAAGCACCATCAAACCTGGCCTTGAACACTGCCAGGGATGCGGCAGCCACAACTTCAACCTGTGCCAGTGTCTTGCACCCTCACATTACCCCTTGTCCTATCACTACATGTACTTGTCAAAAGCCCCGCTCCAGATTTCTTGCAGGCCCTTTTTAGGTACTGGAAGGCTGCACCTAATGGCTCCCTGGAGCTGTCTCCAGGCTGAACAAGTCCAACTCCCTCAGCCTGTTTTCACAGGAGAGAAGGCAGGGAAAAACACTTTTACTGAAGGAGTGTACCGGACATCACTACACCTCGTTAATCATTCAGTCAGCCCTGTACCAAGCCCAGCAGATGGTGCATGGTGGGCAGCAGTGCTCCCTGTCTGAACGACAGGCGCTCCATACCACACATATGAACCACCCAGCTTGTATGTACTCACCTAGTATTGCACTATTAAGTACAGAGCACACAGGTTCTCTTTGTATTGGGTCAAGCTGATTTCCAACAGGGCTGCTCCAGGGATCCGAATACGCAAGTAAACTGAACGCATCCTGTGGAAAGATGATTTTTATTATGTCTTGCAGCTATATGCTACTAGCGAACACAAGGACTATTTTCTTCACCCATTCTGATTCAGAATCACAAAGGTGATTGTCAGTGTCCTCCATCAGTACAAAAGGATAAAAAAGAAAATGTAACAGGACTTGCACCACTTTGAGCAAGCAGTGTTTTTCCCCAACAGGAAGACAAATGGGAGTGGTATTTTAGTAAGTGATGGGGGGAAAAGAAAACAAACTGAAAACTGCATGCAGTCAGTCTTTGGCAAGGGAATTCTTTTCCAGAGCCATCTTAGATCAAGGTAAACTGACTAATACAGTACCAAAGAGAGGACCTTCTGGGTATCTGTATCAATCCTCTTTGTCATGGATCATTATCATTAGAACTGAACACAGCACTATTTTGCAAGAGGCCAAGTTACATGGCCAGAAATGAGAAAAGTGCTAAATTTATCTCTGGGCTTAACTGTAGTACAGCATGAAAGTATCTTCCCTGTGAATGTGCTACACAGGCAAGGCAGGAGACAGTGCTGTATCACAGCTGACTAGAACACTGCTCTCAGACCACAACAACAGCAAATTGGCAGCAGTTAAAGCAGCACAGTACTGCCATGCCACATGCTGTGGGAAGTTTCTGCTCAGCAGCACAGTTATTCCCCTTAATGCCACAACTCCTAGGTTAAATATACCTTGAGCATCTTCTTATTCGCCGTGTTTTTCCCACATTCTCTTCTTAGTTGCTCACTCATGGCTTGCAGTTCTCTTCCAAAATGGATCATCCTTTCGATAGCCGCCTGGCTGCCACCACACAGCTGACGTCTCAACTGACTTGAATCTACTTCTGCAAAAATGACAGTGTCATCATCACCCCAGTAGAGCTGACAATAACAGTCTACGGATCTACAGAACCTGCACTGATTTCACTTGAAAGGCGTGTGTCTTCTCGAAGAGAACACCGGGCCAGAGACCTTGGCATAACGTACCCCTGTTCCAAGTACTGCCCGACTACGCCTCCATGATCATTAAGAGGCTTATGGTTAACTAAGGGCAAAGGCTGTCTACACATGCTGTTTATTTTGCAATGCTGATTTTTAAACTAACTTGACCATAAACCAAATTTTACCCTAAAATCTTATGGGAGTTTAAAAATAACAACAATAAGAAGTTCTGCTTTTTTAATTCTTTGGCATTCCGCTTCTAAAGACACACCAGAGCCAGAACTGATAATGCAGGGTAAGATCACCTAACTCCCAAACAGACAAGATGATGTTCATACTCTTTATAGAATATATTAGCTTAATAATTCTGACATTTCAGGCTTCTTCTGTAATGAAGCAGAACACTGCAATCAATTTCTTTACTGTTTGCTACAGTGTTCCCCAGCACTAGTGATTTTAAAAGATATTAATGCAGTTCATGACAAGTAAATCAACCCTTGGCTCCTCCCAAAGTTCTGCTTTTTTTGAATTTACAGCTAAAGCAGTCTGCTAAAAACAGACAAACAAAAGGGGCATTTATCCATTCCTTGCTTTTTGTCATCAGCGGAATCAAATTCTGAATCAGAGTTTGATGCACACCATAATTACCAAACCTTTCTTGTTCCTGATTTTAACACTGTTCTCTAGTGCTGTATTCTAACCACTATTTCAGGCAAGGGTTTGTAAAGCCTCTTTTACTTTTTCTTGGATATGAGCTTATCACCTCTGGAAAAAACCTGCCTATGTAACACTACAGGCACAGCACTAAGGAAATTTCAAACAGCAAAAAAAGCACCAAAACAACCACCAAACTCAAACTGTGAGGAGCAAACAAGGTAGGCTGAGGAGCCGCATTTCTTTTTTACAAAGGTGAAGCACTCAGAAATCTCCAAGAAGTGCTGTTTGTTGCTGCTCTCCAAACTAGAACATCACTTTCCACAGGTAGAAAACAACTACATTAAAAAGCCAAACCAAACCACAAACAACTCTGCGCCCTGTGCAGCCGCTTCACGTCTGTCATGGCAAGCCTCTGTGGAAAAGGCTGCAAGAGAGTGAAAAAGTGGTTTGTTTTCTCTGTCACAGAAATGAGGCCTTGTTATTAGCCAGTTGCAGAGTATAATGCAGGGAACACAGGCTGGCAATTTGCATCTCCCCCCTCCAGGGCTGTAGCAGAATTACATTTGCTTCTCAACAGCTTGCTGTTATTTACTAGCAAAGCTGCATGAACAGCCACTTGTCAGAACTGTTCTCAGTGTTCACAGGTGTCTGTGAGCACTGCTGCATTCTGAAAGTTTATCAGTGATGCCCCAAGTCACACATTTCATTTAAACTACCCATTAATTGATGCCTGGTTAAATCAGTTGTTTGAGAAGGCAGTTCTGCAACTGCAGAACCAGCTGCACTTCTTCAGATACAGCCAGCAATAACAACCACTCTCTGAGCTCCAGCCTGCTTGCACTGATCTTACTGCATGGTAGCCAGCAGAGTCACGGTACCTTTTTATGGTGTGCTGGCAAATCAGAGGGTATTTAAAGTCACTCGTCACCAACTAAACAGGTATGGCTGAGTATAAGGCAGGTTAAGTGAAACAAAGTTATTTTTTAGACCACAACTATGTAAATCAAGATATTTTGGGGTTTTTGGCAGAAAACACTTTTTTTTTATATCTCAGTTCCCAAACATTGCTCTTTTCTTGACCATCTCATATTTGCACTTCGAATTCTTCAATGTAAGTGATAATGGAATTTCTACCCTTCCTGTTGAGTGCAAAGATGCCATGAGAACCAGGAATGCTAAAAGGACTAAGGGAAGAGGGAGAAGCAATCTGTTGACCCTAACCCAGGCATCCTACACAACAGGGTGTTTCTTGTCTTTCCTTTGGCTCTGATGCTAGTTCCAATATCCATGAGCTAACCTATTTCCTGTTGTCACATTGGCACTGAACCACCTGAATTAGTGGTTTTAAGATTTACATCTAACAGTGACAAAACAAACAAAAAATTAAGATTTGAGCTGATGTCTCTAATTTTCAAGGTGGGAAGCATTGCAAGTAAAAACATAACCTTGTTGCCATCACTTAATAAAAATGTAAGAAATATCACTGCAGACCCATTTCTGTGTCACATTCTTCCATTTCGTGATCATGTTTAGAACTACCATTTAGGAAGCCATTGGATGAAGTCTCAGCAACCCCATTGGAGTAGTGATCTGTTTCCATGTCTACATCATTGCTGCAAAGAGAGTAATAAATAAAATTTTTACTCATTATTTAAGCACTTAGGGTTATCTTCTTCATGACTTCAGCATAGCACTTCCTCATCTTGGCTACTGAAAAGCTGCTCTTAAATGTCACCAATTTTGAGCACAGTTTTTTCCTTAGCAAGTGGCACTACCAGAGCACCAGGGATATTTGAAAGCATTCTCTACTAACATTAGCACTCAGTAAAATAGCATTTTCAGATACTGAAAAATGACACATGTTCATTATTCAGGAATAGTATAACACTTCCTAAATACACACCAAAAAGTTCACACTTTGTTCATACATCTGTATATACATCTGTACATAAGGCCAGAGAAAATGCATTGAGAAAATATACTATTCTCACTTTAAAAAACAAACAAAACCAAACCAAAAAGCAACCCGCAGTTAACTCTAGATACAGCCTACTTTGAGAATATCATATTTAGATAATTCTTTCACAAAAGCCTTGATCTCTTATTTACCTCTCATTTACTCTCACTGGAATGACAATGGAAAATGAAATAAAACCCAAAGCAAATACTAAGTAAGCCATGACACTGAAGAGATACTCAGACACAAATTCAGAGTACACAACTGCTCACCACAGTTTGCTCAAAGCAGGTCACAAAAGCAACGTTAGAAAACGCCAGTATGGTTTTGAGGACTGAGTTTTCTTTGCACGTTCTATTTTGACATGGAGAATGACAACTTAAAACCTCTTTCAAGACCAAAAAGATCCAATTTGAAAGCTTAATATCTTGCTTCTAAGCAACCAAAGATATCCAGCTTCCTTTGAGGAAGGAAACCACAAGGCCTTTCTGACTGGACAATACTGTGGCCAAGGCACTGTCTTACTCCTGTGAAAAATCTTTAAAGTTGCCTGGACACTGCTGGACTTCTTGGCAGAGGCAATTGCTGATGCAAACACAAATCACAAAGTAGTAAATTGTTACTCTTACTTCCTCCCCCACTATCATCACTATCCAACTGAAATACTTTTTGTTAACACTACTGCATCATCACATCTTAGCTGGTAGTTTTGGGAATCCATCTTGGCCAAGTACTGTTGTATTTCACAAAAAATGAGGCTCTGCTGCATCTTTGCAACCCAAAGTTTAATATTTACTCGCTATGAATAACTGTATTAACCCCGGTTAATACATCTGTTTTCATTCTCTGAATCAAATGTGTTTGCACAAGTGACAATGGCTGGAGCAGATGAACAATTCTTGTGTGTGGAATGGAAGGGAGTCCAGATTTCATATGCATCTCAGTTGTGTGTACTTTGCAGATACCGCCACAAATGCAGAGTACCTGGAAAACATTTCATTACCTGCCTGCAGTGTTCTTAAGTCAATGTCAGTGGCTTAAATTAAAATCCCAAGTGCCAGAGAGTTAATCTTCACTACACAACTTCAAAACTGCCCATAAATAGCTATAAACAAGGTGATTTATTTTTGTCCATTGCATTTCTTTAACCTAACAGGAGAAAACAAGTGTATTGAGCTCGAGAAATTAACTGCCCTTAAGAAACTGAAATCACGTAAGAACTCACTGACAACTCTTCTCTGCAATACAAGCGCATGGACAACACAAGCCTTAATGTAAGTTAAGCATCTGAAGTTTATTCACCTGGAATAGCTGTTAACCTGCTGTGATCTTGATACATTTATGTTGTTGAGCTCTGGTACATTCAAGTTGGCAGTCGTGTGTTTACTGTGACAGTAAGATTGATGTGCTTTATTTGATATTACTCCATTACTGCAACTACTTTCAAACCCTGAAAGAAAGTTTTAATAATTGTAATTACCTACAAAAAATTATTTGTAAGTACCCATCTATAGACATGAAGTAAGTACAGCTTCATCAGCAAATCTAGAGTTTACTGACCAGGAACAAATAAACCCAAAGACTTAGGCCCCGTGATTCAGGTATTTGATCCTTTAAGGCTTCTACAGTGCAGATGTTTAGCATTATTTAACAAGTACTAACACATGCATGAGAAGGCTTTCCAGTTGTACTTACACCAGGGAAACAGAAAACTGTATCAACATAAACCGATTTTTTTAGGACTCGTACATTGTTTCTAAAGGTCTGAAGACCTTTTCTAGGCCACAGTAATGATTATGAATGGAAGCAGACATGCGTCTTCCTAATTCCCAATCACATAATTCTCTTGATAAATATGCAGTAAAATTTAGTGCTGAAAATACATGCGGCTACACTTGAACACTACCTCCCTCCTTCCCCATATAATTATTTTAATTGTTATTATTGTGCTTTGCTAAATGAAATTACACCATGCTGTGAAATTATGATGTCTGGCTAAAATCTCTTCTGACCCTTCTAAAATGTAATCAAGAAACTACTATTTGAAGCAAACATGTAATTACCAGTTCCATCAAGCCCAAAAGCAAGAGCTCCCTAGTATCTTCTAATATAGAAACAGGTCCCAGGAAGCGCTTCTTTAAACAAAAAGAGTTGCAGCCACTCAGGAAATCCCAAGCCCCAGTTCTAATAATACATTCATCAACTTGCTTATTAAGTGTTGCCTCTATTTTCAAAATTAGAAAGTGACTTTCTACCATACATCCCAATAATCACTTGAAGAACAAACACGAAGTGTGAGTGGACCCCTACTCGCACACGATAGCAGTCTTGACACAGAGGAAAGAGAAGCAAAGCTGCTGCCTTGCCAAGGGCAGCAGGTATTTTGGTGGCCAGGCTATGATGGCTTCCTACCCAATCCCACTGAGAGAAAAATGAAAGAGAGCCCCAGATCCAGTTTGGATTTAAGAATGAAACAGAAGTGAAAGTTGATGTTCTCTACTACCTTAAGAGTCCTGGGCTCAAACACTACACATTCATGTACCATTTCGCTATGTCCAAATTCCTCTCTGCAGAGGTGCTCTGGAAGGGATCTCCCCCAGAGGAATGGGGCAGCTCTGAACATTCATGGCTTCCCACTGAAGCTTTATCACCACCGATGTGCTCCCAGAACTCTTTCAACTGTGCAGAATAAATATGGCTGCCAGCAGAAACTCTTTTACGGGAAGCTAGGTGGTGACATTTAGGACTTCCTACACAAGAGCGCATGTTCCTACTATTCCCTAAACACCACAGGAAATGGATCATATACACCACTTACTGGACTGAAATCACCTTGCCGAAGCCTTAAATTATCACCGAAAGGACACAAAAATTTGTGTCAGAACCTTCCATCTCCCAGAAGCAAGCTCTTCTTAGAACCAGTGGCAACCTACTTTGCAAACCATTAGTAAAACGAAGAGCACATGCAAAGAAGATTTGTTTCTATTTATACAATTTCCATTTCCCCACTGACTGAGAAATGCCTATTTTAATAACAAAACTATAATTTTATGCAAAGCATTCAGTGTCAACTCTTAAGTAAAACGAACTGTCAGCCTTGTGAGTATCTGTTAACTTCTTCCAACACTTCATTGCAAAAAAACCCTAAAACCTCCATGGTGTGGTATATTCCCCACATTAACTTACCAGGGAAGTGCGTGCTGCTCCCTTTTCCTGTCGCCAAATTGTGAATATTCATTCCATGGCTGGGACTCATGCTAGGACTACTGAAAGATCGTGGGCTAACAGGGTAACTATCTTGAGATTTTGGACTGTGGCCTCCCAAACACCGCACTTCACTGTCCGTACCATTTACCATCTCTATGAACTGGCGCACCCTAAACAAAAGGCAAAAAAGTTAAGCTAATAAAGCAATTTACACATTTCAATTTACCAATGACAGCAATGATTTAATTTTAGTGTTAAATACACAAAAAGTCTGACTCAGCAAAATGCTGGATAGCAGTAACCCCAATCATCAATAAGCTTTGGAGTACTCAGCCAAAAATACACAATTACAAAGTCTGTGAGGGAGGAGAACAGGAGTATTATCCTTCAAGAACAGACTTTGTCAGTAAGTCCTCAAAGTTCAGAGAGCTGAACTGTATTTTCTTAATTATTTTATTTTATTTGCAGGGGCAAGGTTATTTCTTGAGAAGGCTATGTGATTACCTTGTCATGCCTGTCATTTCTCTCAAGGTAAATGAGAACATAGTTTTGACTGTCTGGAACAATAAGCCTTGAATAACTTTTAGCATTAAGCATTTGCACTAGAAAACAATCTGAAAAGCAAGCTCACAATACAAACCTTCCCTTGAGAGGCTGTTGCTCTTTGTCAATTTTATTTTAGATAAGGAGGTTTTGCTATGAACTTTAAGGAAGCTCAGAACTGCTGCTTTATGTTTTAGGCTTGGATAGCTTCAATAGAACAGGCAAATTTAGACAGACGGATTGAGAGAAATCTAACAAAGAACTGATATTATTAAGTGAAGTTTTTCACCAGCATGTTCGCATTTTGTGAATTCTTTGGTAAGTCTGCAGCACTACCACATGAATTCTGTTCAGCTCTTACGCGTGACAGACTTCAAACACATTCCAAGTTACTTAACATCGAAATTGAAGTGTTTTGTTCTTGTAAGAGATAAGAAATTTTTTTTTCTGGAATCTTTAACACTACCAACATGATATAAAACTCTGGAGGATCAGTGCAGCTGGCAAGTAAAAATGCCAGAATGGTGACTATTGCGTGCCTGGGAAGCCAAGAGAACTCTTTGGGATTATGGAATTCCCGCAGTATTAGCCAGTGGTTTCTAGTAAAGTGACATGGAGTGAAACAGCTCATTTAAACTGGTCTTTAAAGTCAATTACCCCTTTGGAGGAACAGATGAACTTACGTCAACAGGACTCTTAACCTTCTTCAACATGACACTGTATCAGTTTGCAGTTTAAGTTTTACATGACACCCAAACTGATTAAAATTGATTTTAAAAATTACAAAGCTTAGTTCTAGAAAACAAGTCTACAGTGAGATGTGAATTATGCTGCAAAACAGGACCTTGATGACAAAACCTAAACATGTAGCAAATAATATAGCATAAAAAAGTGAACTATACACATTTTCTAAAAAATGCTGCTTAACTTTGTTTAAATTTTTGTGAAAGCTTTAAATGAGTAACTGTCTTGTCTCAGAAGGTACTGTGCCATCTATAAACACACATCTGTATAATTTGAAGACTCACTTTAATGCAAATAAGAGATTAGGATTTCTTTCTAGTAAACTTGGATACAACTGTTGTGTTGTTTCAATGGCTTCTCCCATTCTTCCTGCTAAAACCAATTTCTGAATTCCTGTTCACCAAAAAACAAATAAGAGATTAGGATTTTTTTCTAGTAAACTTGGATACAGCTGTTATGTTGTTTCAATGGGTTCTCCATTCATCCTGCCAAAACCAATTTCTGAACCTCTGCTCACCAAAACCAATACCACTTAAATGGACAGCTATGGATTAATACATGTAAAATAACAATTAAAAGATACTGCAACCATCAATCAACAAGGTTTTTTCCTCTTAGAAAAGAAAAAAGTGTAAAGAAAGATCATGCTTCCTCAAAATGTTTAATAGGAGAACTTAAGAACTGCACTCCACCTGCATACATCTAGGGGAGCACTCAGTATTTTTATTTTTTGCCAGCATACATCTGCTTTGTACTCAGATTGCACACTTAGATTAGGTTAAGACTGCAGACACTCTTCTGCTATTTCTCATTTTCATGCTTTTATGAATAAATACAGTCCAAACTATCATCACCCAAGAATATCCAAACTTTGTCCCACTCCCACAGATTCAATTTTGACTAAGAAAAACAAAATTTAGTCTCTCTCACCTACAACACATACTTCCAGTCAGGTTGCAGTTGACTAAACCTTTCCATACCAGTCCCTGCATTAGTTGATACTTATATTGCTGTAACTTAGCACAACTTGCAAACAGCCTCACAGCTCTACCCACCAACAGATAAACTGATCCAGAATGAGAAACAGCCCAAGCAACGGGTTATTTTTCAACCAGAGCAGTTTCCCCATGTGGTATGTCATGCAGTCACACAAATGCTTGTGTTATACAGCAGGGATTTCAACAAACAGGGGAGGCAGTGTTTCATCAGGCTGCCAAACAACACTGCCACAGCAAGTTAGAACTGAATTGCTGTTAGAACTCTTTGTCCTCTTCCCCCTCGCATCTGTAAGCAGGAAAACTCAAATCTGATTTAACATATAAAGCATTCTCTAAACTCTACCCCTTTTCAGTTAAGATAAAAATTTAAACGTTTGTCAAGAGTTTTATATTCCTGCTTGTGACTGACCATTAGCTCTCACAAACACTCGTTTAGAGACATTACACACATTTGTTTAAGACAGATCACAATCTTCCATTCAAGAGAAAGACAACAGGTAATTTATCACATTCTATTACATCACACAAGTTCCAAAGCGTTAGTGTGGCAGTTGTTCTTAACCAGATGTTCATATGTGTGTAACTTTACACTACAGCAAAAAACTGTACTATGTAGTAGTGCTGAAAGGAAATTCTACAGTGATGCTTAAGAGAAAGCTTTAGGTAACATTTGTTTAAGGGAGGTGAAAAAGGATGCAACATGCTTTCCGGCCTTACTTTGTCTATTTTTAATGGAAGCTAATTCTTCTAGCACAGTCTGGTCTGTGGATCTGGCGAATGCCTCTGCTGTTGCACAGTATCCATGGTGAACTAAGTAAGATGATACCATTCTAAAAATAAACAAAAACAAAACCCAGAAACACACATTACATACAAGTACAGAGATCAAGAGCTTCTTGAATGTAAAAACATTTTTTTCTGGGAAAAAAAAAAAAAGTGACTGAATAAATAATTCTACTTGAAATTCGGAAACTTCCGTACAAGTCACACAAAAGTAATTCAGTCAAGGGCCAGGACCCTCTCTCTTCAAATCACTGCAAAGAAAACCCCTTTTTAAAAAAAAAAAAAAATAAATCAATGTATTATTTGATTATGATGAATTCTGAATTAAAATGATTCACCACCCAAAAGCAGGCTCAATTAAAATAGTACATGCTAATTGTCTTTTTTTGCTCATGACATACACGGAAGTTAAATATCTGCACACTAATTACTTGTTTTCACTGAAGAAATAAGAAATGCAAAGGCACACCACCATATTTCAAAGTGAGACACTAATGAGCCACAACTTAACCTGGCATGCCAAAGGCTGAGAACACAAAGGGAAATTTCCAGAGCCCAATGTAACAAAACTGCCCATCAAAATCACACCAATTTTTTTAAATTCCCCACTGATAGGGCAAATCAGAATGGAAGGCTTACACTCATCATTATGAACTCTTCATTTTTAATGATGCAGAGAACTCTCCTTAAACACCTATTCATGCTCAAATTTATAAATGTTTATCAACCTGTTAACAAAACCATTTGTATTAGGTTCTAACACTATCTGTACTCTTTTTTGCACAATAAATACAATGCTTTAAAGATTTCTGGAATCATGCAATTATAACTTTTTTCTTTTTTTTAAATTAACAATATTCAAAGCCTTACTTCTGAATCATTGTTTGCCATTCTCCTTCTCGATCTCCTATTGGAAATCTGTCAATCTGCGCTTGAATTTTGGTTCTCCATTCCCGCATGTAGTCTTCAATATCAAATACAAATGGGTGCTGTCCAAAATTAGCATCCACAACCTCTCCTGGTGTCTGGAGCCCTACTGTAGGGTACAAGTTTGGCTGCAAGAAATTTTTTAATTAGTTTTTTCCTCTTATTCTAAATGTCCCACTTTTCTTTTTTTCATCCCTGTAATAACATCCCCACTGCTACCAGTAGTGTGAAGCAGCAAATACCTCTGGATCATCCGTTCAGCAGTTAAAGCAACTCCTACCAATCCAACATACAATGACTAATTTTATTCCCAGTAGTCATAATTATTATTTTTTTATTTTGAAATATGAGAACCTTACTGATCATTCTCTTTCTAGTCAGGAAATTAACTTTTAAACTGTGCTGAAGTTTACAACTTCTGGTTTCAATTTTACAAGATATGCAACACCAATTTTTAAATTATTTTTAAAGACCAGGCTTTTTCTTTGAAAAAGAGAACAAAAATTAAACTTACAAAGTGGGCCATTTTCCTTTTGGGGTGAAATACTTAAAACATCGCTGAATTTTAGTGGTAAGAACTGACAGGACAGAGAACTCATTAGCCTCAAAGTCCAAGTGTAGCGCCTAAAAAGAACTGTGACAGTGCATTGAAGTTCTCATGAATTCCTGGACTTGTATCTACAAAAAGACTTTAAAGCATTTATTGTTGTCTCAGTTTAATTTTTGCTCAGAGATTAGGTCTCCACGCAAATCTGAAATATGCCAAATACAAGAAAAGTAAAATCTGCCTGCTGGGATTCAAGTAACTTCCTTAAATGCAACTAAGCACCTCAGCAATGGCAATGCAACCGGTTGGGGCTTTGGGTGGGTGGGGTTTGTTGCTGGTTTTTATTTATAAATATACCTACATCATATTTACACCACAATCAACAATGGTATGGTATAATGGTATGCTGATCTACAGAACTATATGCTACATAAATTAAAGCTATCAATAAACAAGTTACCAACAATGCAGATCAGTAGGAACACTGAAGCTCAGTGAAATTAAAGATAGCCTGGTTGTTAAAACCATGCTCAAACCAAATCCTGTCACTTCCCCACCACCCCTTTTTTAATAAACCTTGCTCACAGTGTTACCTAGTCCAGACTAATCAACAAAGCACAAGTCTCAAATCTTTTAATGAGATGAGAACAACTGATTCAAATGAGGAGGGGTCTAGGTTCAAACTTCAGATTACAGTGTCAGTTTTCCTGTGCTGGTACCACATGCTATCAAGGAGCCCTGCTGGCATCCCATAGGTCCAGGACAGCAGCAGTAGCTTCCTACACAAAGCCCCCAACCCTGTGGTGGAGCTGGGAAGTACCCTGAGATATTGACTTAATTTTTCCTTAGAATTTATCCCTGACTCCTAAGGCAAATGGGAGTCACTGGCCAGATGGAAATGGATCACACACGTCACCCTAACCAGATTAAATGAGAAATTAAGTGGACGAAAAAAAAAAAAAATAAATCCAAGAACAAACAATCAGAAGTGCAGCATCATGCCGGTACCAGTGGCACGTAGAACACATTTCTAACAACCTCAAGGAAATTACAATTTAATTGACTGAAAAGCTAGACAACTTCAGCTATTCCCAAGCTTGCTTTAAAAAGTAACAAACCAAAACTCTGGCATGTTTGACCTTATGGAGTGAACAGTACAGAGAAAGATTTTGAAAATTAGATATCAGGGATGAGTTGCAGTCACCATGTGTTAAGCAGCCAGCCTTTCTGTGCATGATGCACAGCTGAACACACGCATGCACTGTGCTGGTGTTTAATATAGCTTCCACTTTGTATGTAAGGCCTGTATATATCAAAGTATCTAACAACTACTTGTATGCATTATTTCCTGCTACACTTCCATTAGAAGTGCCTGTCAAAACCTAAAAAGAAAAACCCCTGTGAAAATCAGTTTAAAACAAAAGTTTTTGCTTTATTAACAAATCACCACTTAAATGGTGAGGAAAAATTTATGATATTAAATTTGTTAAGAGGATTATCACTGTACTTCCAAGAAACATAAGGTAAACACAAGTTACAACTGAAACATCTGTTTATAATACAAAGGAAAGAGGTTTGAAAATGCAGTTCTCTTACCGGTAGATCTGTGAAAGCGATGCCTGTAATGAACAGAAAATTAAGATTAATTTTCATATGTCTGGATTCTTGCCTCATTTTCTTAAGTGTATCATTACATGTTCAGAAAACTCACCCAAACCATCTCAGAAATAAGTAGTTAAGGATAGTGACATCAGTGATGCTTGAGCACAACTGATGTGCTTTAGTAATCAAGAGCAATATTGGAAAAAAGTAGCTGTCATTCAAAAGTACTCAATTTGCCCTCAATTTTTCAACATAGAACAGAAGATTTACCCAACATCATGCAGATACACAGACTAGAAAGTATGAAAATTCCGGCTACAGAATAGAGGCACAATAAAAATATCTGAAGATATTTCTTCGCTTGCACGTCTTGATGCTGCAACAGCAAGATTTAATGGTGTCTTTTCTTGTTTGCTATTACTTTTCTTCACAAGTACATATGATCTTTACATGAGTAGCCTGTAATACTCCAAGATAGCATGGTAAATGTTTCATTCTAATCCACACCACGGCATTTTGGTTTTCAAATAGAGTAGTTTACTATCTTGTTGCGTTATTACAAGCATCCATCCACCCCTAAAACCAAGGCAGTGATTTTACTGTCTCAGGATTAGAGAAAAATCTGACCTCTATACACTTCAGGAACTTCACGCAATTTTAGAGAGGGAAGTGGGGGAGCTTTCAGTTAAAAAGTATCAGGAAATCTCCTTCTGGCAGAAAAATGATAATAGTATTTCATAATTTCCTTTACTGTTGCAAGTATTTCTCTGAATTTATTTCTTCACAAGTGCATAATGACCGAAATCCACTTACCCCTTCAAACTCTCATTTATTTTGTATCATTGCCTTTTCAAATTTAAGATTAAAACAAAGTTTTTAACCTTTTGCCTTAAATTCAACCTCTTCTTTCCACCTCCATTTTTCACCAAGATTGCAAACATCAAGAGCATCTGGATTCCTTACTCACGTCTTTGACACAAAAGAATAGAGAGCGAATCCATTTCCTCTCACCACATCTCAAAGCTAACATGTTACTCATTACCTGTTCACACCCTAACTTTTTATAGACTTCCTGTCTGGCACATTTTGACATCCAACTCGCCCTTTTCCAAAGTAACCATGGTAGTAAGCAAGACATGTAAATGATAACTGATGACTGAGTGACATCTAGGTATTGGGGGTTGGGGGGGGGTTTAGTTTCTAGGTCTGTAGGGCTTTTTGTTGGTGGTGGTGGGATTTTTTTTAACCCAGAATTTCACACTTGCATGAATAATTGCTTAGCCCTTTTTGTAGCATCAAATCCCAAGCTGAGCCAGAGATTTCCAATACTCGAAGACCGCATCTGTGGCCCAAAGAAGAAACATAAATGTCCTCCAAGTCAGAATCGTGTAAGAATTCTGGACAAATAGGAGAAACAACTCAGCAAGACAGCCACAAATTCTAATTTATTTTTTTCCCTAAACAATTTCTTTTACCCCTTAAGAATCAATTTTCCTCTGCCAGAAATTCAAGCTAGCAAAGCCCACCACAGCAAAACAGCTGTCAGGTTTCCTTCTGAAATCCATGAAGTGTTTGTCAAACTCTGCCTATGACAAATGCCATCTTACTAGCCTCTTCTTACTTATGCCATTCTGTTCTCCTCTAGAAAGAGATTTCAATCACTTGGAGTGGTTTTTTTTGTATTTGGCCTAATCCAGTCTGCTTTTAGACTTCCACTAAAAAAGAAGGTTTCTGCTCCTCCCTTCTTCACTCTTCCATGCATATGACCAGAACTGTAGTCAGAAAACCACTGTCTCTTTAGTTGACCAGTGATCTGATTCAACCTACCTGCAGGCACGCTGCTACTAGTTCCAAAACGGGAGTTCAGCTTTAATCCAGTTAAAATTGGGGTAAACACAACATGAACCTACTGTCTTCCATTTCAACATATACCCTGAAACAGGGCCAAAAGACACTACTACATAGTGCATGGCTAAAGTGTACCACTGCCAAAGCTGTCAGTGTATTAAGTGCAGGTATATACACTCATTCAATTTAGAAGAAACATTAAATTATGACAGAATCACAGAAGTAATTACTTGGAATTGCCCTTTGGAGACACCTAAGCCCTGCTCTGAGCAGCAGCAGGAAAACTCCAAAGTTAAATTTGTTTGCTCAGGGTCCAGCAGATATTTTTCCCTTTCTTTCTTTAGACTCTGTATCTTTGCTCACTAAACTGCACTAAGTAATGGAATTATTATATATACACTGCATTAAAAAATCTTAACTGTACCCCTTCCATCTTCAAGTTCAAAAATTCTCTTTCAGCCTTGTATAATACTAAAATTTGCCACAAGAATTTAACAGACTTAATTTTAGCACCACTTGCATAATTCATGGCTTTAGCCCAACTATGCCTGACTCCAGACTGAGAATCCAAAAGACACTGTTCTCCAACATATGCTCAAAATAATACCCATACAAGGTAAGGTTTTAGTGAAGGCTAATTGTCCTTCACACAGCAGCAATGACTTTTAGCTATATCGATTCTCCATTTCTCCAATTCTCTTATCTATTACCTTATAAGCATCAAGTATTATCTGAGGATTTAGTAATGGAGTGCCACAAATGCAGGCCCTGTGGAATGAGGTATTATGATAAATCCTTCCAAATTCACACGGAATGTTACTGCAAGTGGCACATAAGAAGTTATTCTTCTCAATTCTTTACTTAAATCATGTAAGACTATCAAAAGAACTATTCAAACACTTTGTTCCTGACATGGACAGAGTCTCATATTTACAAGACTTACAGACACAGTGTTATCATTAATGGTAACGTTTCTCCATACCCAAGCTGTGTCCATTCTTTGTGTAGAAGCAGGTATTATTGATAAGGTTGACACAACAACCAATGACATCACCCGTAGTAAACGTTGGGCCATAGGGTTGTCCAGTTCCAGAGGAACAGAATGAATGTCCATCATCTCCATGGTAACCATATGAATGTTTATCCCAACCTAGAGAACAAAGCATTTGAAATTTATTCCTTTATTATCAAATAATGGAAAGACTATGTTAATACAGTT
This sequence comes from Psittacus erithacus, assembly GCA_009867235.2. Classification (NCBI taxonomy): domain Eukaryota; kingdom Metazoa; phylum Chordata; class Aves; order Psittaciformes; family Psittacidae; genus Psittacus; species Psittacus erithacus. The sequence continues at coordinate 78,653 of WYDI02010181.1, read as the reverse complement.
AATTACTATGCTCAGCTTTCTGCTTTCTGAGATTTCTTGTCTAAAAAACCTATTTCATTTTTTTAAAAAATTACAACTTCTACCAAAATGGTTGAAAAGGTAATTCCATTTGTAGTAGGTAACAGGTAATGCAAATTCAGATTACACGTTTTTCTCTTTCACAAAACTGGCAACATCAAAAATATAATCAGCCTACAACGTGGAAATCTGAAAAGCTATACGCAGATCTGACATGTCCCAGTAAAACAGTGAAGACTCTCCTGTTCTCCCTTTCATCTTGCAGAACTATTGCTACCATATGTCATAATCAAATTCTTCCTGGCTAAAACCCAAACATGAATCTCTGGGGAAACACATTTCTACTCCTGATCCTTCTCAGTGACTATTCAGCAGCAAGCAGTCTCTGCATAATAGCAGAATCTCCAGACTGTAGTGTCACTAGCTTTGCTGCCCTGAAAATTAAAAGAAGGAAAAAAAAAAAAAAAATCAATACAGGTTGAAGTCACAACCAGCAAGCAAATCATCATGTATGCAAATATGGTGGTAATTTTGCAGGTGAAGAAGCTGCAGAACCAGTTAAGATGCTTCATATTGTTACACTACTCAGTGAAATTCACAACAAGTAATTTTAGTCTGAGCTCATTTGATAATACCTGTCCACACTCTCTGCAATTCAATACTAAACAAACACACATAGAAAAGGAGTAAACTTTCAGTCACCACATAATCTTCCTAACAGGCCTATTAAATGCCTATTCAAAATAATATAAAGCATGACCTTTAACACAAACTGCCAAATTTCATAAACATATATGCACACATTCTGACTATAAGAAGCTATACTGACAACTCATTTTTAAAGATTAAAAGCTTGCAGGTTAATTCTTCTATCAAGCTTCTGCCTAACAGGTTAATTTGGAAGTCTTTTCCATACTTAGGCCCTTAATCCGTATGATCAGTAGCTTCAGCTGGCACCACAGTAAGCATCTCTCAGTAAATTAAGCACCCCAAATTACTACAGTTACATTGATTAGCAGTATCTCTGGTAATTATCTGCAATGCATCCTAAATCATACTCATAATAACTTAATGTCACAAACTAGTAATTCATCACCCCCCCTTAACTGGGCTCACAGCACAACTACTGTCAACATAAGGATCTTTACCAGAAAATTTGGGTGAGAAAGTAACAATGCATAAGAAAGAGAATACAGATACTCTGAGGTCAATTTAACAGGATTTTATACTTGGCTAATAGTAGCAATTAAAAAAAAAAAAATCAGTTGGTGCTTTGTTTTTTTTGTTCATTTAGGTTGGGGGCTGGTTGGTTGTCTTACACATTTAAAGATCCACTTAAAAAACAGCATATACACACGACTTCTGTAAATACTATACAGAGATACTGCAGACAGCTGTTAGCAAGACAGCATCACTGACCATGCAAGTCAATGTTTAAAATTTGTCCGCTAAAAAGTATCTGCATAATGTTATAAATATATATTATATAATGTTATAAATTAGCACAGAATTGTGGGAAATAGTACAGGAGCAAACATACAGTAAAGGCTAAACTTTATTTTAGGTGCAAGCTGTACATAATTCAGATGACAGATACAACACAGAGATGTTATGGTACACTGTTGCTTACCAGAACCTTCCTATCAAAGTCAAGCATATTTAAAAGAAGAACCACAATTAACCAACGTAAGTAACTTATGTAACGAAAACTGGAACATACCTGGTAGTCTGTTCATGTTCACACCCTGTGCTGACAGCCCAATTCCCATGTAACTGTAAAAATGAAAGTGCAAAAGAAATGTATCTCTTTCTTACAAAAAATACATATATATAGGGGGTATTGCTAAGAAACACTGTGCTGACTAGTTATATACCAATAAAGCTGCTGAGGGATCATTTAATATACTGAGTAGCATAACAGCAAGGAAAGTGAAAAGTAATTCCTAGTATATATGGTTTGACACAGGCACATTCTGTGTCACAGAACTTCATTGCAGGAAGCAATGAAAACTTCCTTCTCTTTTACACATCCTGGGTTATCAATGGAGAACACTGATACAAGCCATAAAGTATGAACAAAAACATCAAAGCCCATGCCTTATTTTGAAAGCAGGGACAAAGCTATACACATACAATTTCATCATACCTAATCATGTTTTGCATATAATCTGAAATAAGAAATTTTACATGCAAAACTGCATTATTTCTGCACCAAAATGCACCCTTAGCACAGCACTTACAAAAAGATCACAGTAAACCATTAAAGGCCTGGATCATAGAGCAGAAGCCATCTTGAGACATTTACCAGCAATGCTACTTAACTGTTGGGAATCTGTTGATGAACTAACAAGGGACAGTATTTTACTGTACTTACCCATAATCTTAACTCTAAACAAGTTACACAGCTAGGTCAATAAAGACCACAAGTCAGCCTTACAAAAGGTAGTTTTAACAAAGTCATATCCAGCATAGTTCTTATCAATTTGATAGCAAGTACTGGAAAGGTAATAATAAAAAAAAATCCTCTCCCCACCCCAAAATCACACTATTTGAAGTTAGTAGAAACAATTCTGCTTCTGTTCCATAAACAAAAGTAATTTCATGATCAGGATGACAAAAACTCAAAACCAGAAACAGCATAATGCTTTAAGGCTTTCACCGACCCCCCCTGCACAAATTAAATCAACACCCATGAGACTAAAGAAAGCACCTAAAAATCACCTAAACCTAACATTTCCTCGTTTATCAAAACGCTAAAATTACTGACACTAGTTCAAAATACTTTACCTAAATCTGTCATTAAATAATAAACTGTATATATATAAAAAAATATTCCCCCATGCCAGCTGGAAAATAGTTGAAGAAATAGAACCTTTGTATTCCCATCTCATATAATGCAATTTTTAAGCAACTATTCTTCAAGGAAGTACAGGTTAATTTGCTATTTTAAACACATTTCACATAGAATGAAACTGAACAGCAAATCTCAGAAGCCATATGCTTAATTGTGTATTGGGCTTTCTGCTCTTTCTATTGATCACTTCCAACAATCACCTTACCTGCTTCTGTGTTTGATATTTACAAAGCCCTCCTCTGATAATTCCTAATGTATGATAACATCTTCCTTTCCTGTCAACATACCAGCATGAAATGGAACTTTGAAACCATATAGCAGATACTATATGTATCTGATAATATAAAGTATCTCATTTAGAGATACTGAAGAGCTGAAGCAAAAGGCAACAAACAAAATGATTAGTCTTTGCTGCTTTGCTAATTACATTACTAAGCCACCACTGCAGCAGCAGATTCAACGAACAATTACAAATGAAACCAACAAGTGGATAACCCTTGATTTTGTCTTAAACAATAATGGCAGAATTGTTCCTAGCATTGTCTGAAATTTGATGCTTGAAGTATTCTCATGTAAAGGCAGAAAGTCTCCTGCTAAGGGTAATTTATTAAAGAAAGTTATTTTCTAGAATAATTCAGGTAAGTTGAACTCCAAAAACTGCAAAAAGCCTTCCAATGGCAGTCATATAAAGAAACTACCTTTATCCCAAACAGGTAATTATTTCATTTCAGTATTCTTACAGAAACAAGATTAAGGTTATACAAAAAATGTAAAATGCTAGACAGAAAATCATCATTTAGGTAACATTTTGGTAGCACTTTTTTTTCTCTCCCAGATATCGTAACTTCTGAGCCTCCTCTTTAACTCAGTAACAACTGCAAATACAGACCCACTGTATTTAATACAGCTGGGAACAAGAAGACTTGGACTTCATAGAAACTCAAGTAAAATTAGATTAAAACATTTCAAATAATTAACACATTTACTACAGACATCTTTCAAAAGGAAGAAGGAATGCCTACAATTTATGGTTTGGAAGTGAGTGAAATTAAAGGCTCACCAGTTAAGCTAATTTATTGTTTGTTATAGCTGAGGGATGACAAATCTCATGTTCAACTACATACAGTATGCTAGAAAGTCAGGGGGGAAACAGTACTATGACAGATAGCCTTTAGACGCTCTAAAATTCGTAACAGCAGTTGTATTTATGCCAAACCACTACATTTAAGGGTTTGGGTTTTTTTTTTCCCTTTTCCTGGCACCTGTAAGCTCAACAGGCTTAAAAATACTTTTTTATTTGGTTTTTAAAGAAGCTTAACCCACATTTAGGTCCAGAGTCATTGCCTGCAAAAAGACTTGCTTCAGTGGGAGGAATTACATAAACTATCCTCTTGTTTGCTTCCTTAAAGTTCACATACCATGTGTCTAGGAATCTGAGCAGTGACAGAACCACGCATTTAACTTTTCTTCCCTTAGTACATGATAAAAAAAAGCATTCATGCTAGTAATCAGGTGCAATGCAGGCCCCACACTGTTCTGTCAGTTCACGATGTGCTTCCTGCTGTCCTGTCATGTGAATGGGTTTGGTCCAGGAGGTAGCAACAGGCAGGAAGAACAGGTCCACTCAGACTATGTCATGCTGGAACAGCAGCCCTGGGGAAAGAGAGGTGTCAACACTAGGAAGCAGCATGCTCCTGGTGCTGCACCTTCCTAAACTGGAATGACACAACGTGGTTTCAAAGACCACAGAGGGTGAATAATGGTGTGGTTCTGATGTTGCCACCCCTATCACTTCCTGCTGTACCTGTAGACGGTGCCTACATCTCAGCTCCCCACCCATAAACATCCCTGGATGCTGTGGTAGGAGGATCACCTATTTAGGCAAATGGAAGGAAGCGGCTCAAAACCCTTTTTATTAAGAAGCCTATCTCTGAGCATTTTGGTCCCACCAGTTGCTACTCATCAATTTGCTAAAGTGCCCAAGTCTTACAGGAGCTCAGAAAATTAAAAACATGTAAAATCACCAATGGAATTCATAAAATCAACCTATGAGAGACTGGAGAGACTGTGGCTGAAAACCGATTTGAAGTACAGCTACATTGGTCTTAGGAGCAAGAAAGCAAAAGCATCTTATATACTCTTGATTATTCATTTCAAATTGTATTTATTCTTATTCCAGTTCATTAAAGATATAGATCACCATTTTAGTATGTCAGCACATCTTCTAGTTTACATTTCACAACCTCAAGTCATATAGAAATTTTTAGGTATACTATGAAACTACAGAGTTTAAAAATTGCTGAAGATTAACACTTATTGCCACAAAGCAAAAGAAATGTCAATGTCAAAAATACGGTCACTGTGGTATTTGTTTTTTCCCCACTAACACAGACACAAAAGCCTAGGCAGCGAAATGTATAAGAAGCAGCAGAAGCTAAAGTGTCTATTTGGATGTCTGAATAGACTAAGTGAGAAAAATAAACCCAAACAGAACCAAATAAAAGGAAAAAGTAGCAGTAAGAGATGATACAAAACTAAACCACTAAAACATAAGGAAAAATACCCTGCAGTTCAAAAAAGATATACAATTCTGATTTTTATTTGAAACTGTTCCATTAGATCTTTTAGCTACTGCACTGAAAGTCTATGGAGGATCCTTCAATATGGAGGTTGATAATAATCAGAATTCAGGTTAATTATATCCTATCCCACCCATTCCACAGAGAATAATACAGAATCTCAAAAACTATACCAAACCACAGGTGCCTCAGAAAGCTTACTAGTGGTTAAAGATAAAATTAAGTACTAATAACCTTTCACTGAGTTAAAAGAAAAAAACCCCTCCAACAAATACTCTATACTGCATTTGAAAAGACAAGTAAAATGAGTTAACATATCTTTCAAGCAATGAAGAAAGAAAAAAAAAGGGTAACAGCCTCCCTACTATAAAGATTTCATTAGCAATCTATCTGCAAAGGGTCAAATTCCTTCTGGCTCTCACTGTGCCTACATGTTCTACAAACCACAATATAATCTGAAGAACTGCTATATAGAAATTCAAGCTCTTTTGATGATGATGAAGGAAGTAAATAATCAACTTGGTATCTTATCACCCACATGCTACCCATTTAAAGAAAGCAACTTCAACCATATGGTGTTGAAACCTAAGTTACTGTAGTATCTGTAAGAAGCCTAAGTCCAAGCACCAACACGTTTATACCCATACGTAAGGCCACTGAAAACATCCTAATGTTTCAAATGCACCAACTACTAAGAAAAGCAGAATTAATGCTGAAATTAAAAAATGTACGCTTACAACAGCTGCAGTCTGTTTTACTATCACATTTGTATCTTAGAAAAGTGTACAAATAGAAAAGACTGCAACATCTGTAGGAATTTTGAGACTAAATGATTTTCTAAATGGCTTGCACAACTGACTTGCAAGGATGTAGAAAGTCTGAATAATTCTCTTACACTGTCTTCACTGACTCTATAAGGTCAGAAACACAGCACTCCAAAAAGGTATCTAAACTTCATTTTTAATAGTTACTCCACATTAAAATTTTGTAGAAATATGCTAATCCAGGATCCTTATTGTCTGCATAATCATAATAAGAAATGAGCTGGTAAATTTACCTCTATTTAAATGTTTCAAAATATGCCACAGACAGTTTGAGTCTTTCATTTCAAACTGAAAACAAGTTTAATTTTATGGAATGTTTCCAAGGAAACAGTATTTTGAACACGATAAACCCAGGTTTCAGATTATTCCGGTTCTACATAGAAAGGAGAAAAAAAAAAGTCAGGCAGTCATCTTGCACACTGCTCAAAACCATTACTCCTGTAATGTTTTGCTTGTGATTCCTGTAATGTTCCTAGAATGACTCTCATTTCCTGACACCCCTCACTTTCTGAGATTGCATAATTTTGCCTTGTGTGACTTCTCCCTAAGCACTTTTTGGGGACCACACTGTCAGAAAAGAATAACTGCACACACAATAATGTAAGCCTGGGCTGCAGGAAGATAATCATCTATACACTATTTTTATGTGAATGAACCTCATAAGAAAGAAACAACTTCACATTCTGCAAGAAGCAGGGACTGAGAAATGAAATACATTCTCTCAACTTTCTTTTTACATTAAAAATCTTCAGTTCTAGAAAACATCAATGAAGAAATAAAACTCTCTTGTTCCAGTTCCATGTATTTCTGACCAGTTAAACACAAACCTCAAATAATTCTCTAACACATTCAACTGCTGCTCATTTCTGGCAAGTGTAAGGTCTTGTACACTCACGTGAAAAATGAATTACTGCTACAGTTTAAGAAAAGACACACTTGCTGATTCATGATCCAATCTCTTCTTGCAGCTGCTGCAATTCAAATGAAGGCAGTAATGCAAGAAAGCTACTTCAGACTTCATCAGATTCTACTCTATACAAAAGTACTCTGCTTATAATGCTGCAAGACATATGTTAACACAGGCTGAGTGAAGTTTGCATGTTGTAACAAATGCCTGTGATTATAAGGACATATCAATGATACGATGTGAAGACATATAAAAACTATAAAAACAGGTCTTAAGATTGCACAAAATTTTTACATTATATTAGTAGCGTACAAAAATGCAATTGAAACGGCAGCCGTATCTTATTGTTTTATGCTTTCGTTGTGAACAAGAAAATGGGTATACAGGATGCTAAAGGAAAGGCCAACTTACTGCAGCAGAAACAATGTGTAATTAAAAAAGTATGGTTTCTATTTAAACAGTTACACATACATGCTCTAAAAGACAACGAAGCATTTGTATTTCACAAACATCACTCAAACACACTGAAACACCTCAGGCTAAACCATAGGCATGGGTATAATGAAAATTCAAACTTAATTCTCACCGTATTTTTGTTTTGGGTAATTCTTCCTTCTTTCTTTCTTCACCCACTTTTTAACATACACAAGATGTACTAAAAAATACTGTCAAAACAACAGATGACTGTATGGCCAGTGTTAAAAACCAGCTATAATCTAGCCATAATCTAAAGCCTTATTAACACTGCTGTACCAAAAAGCATACTGATTACTTCATGTGAATTTCTATAGTAACATTTTATTTTAGTGCAGAACATTTAGTAGAACTTGTACATGCTATATAAAGTATACCCATGAAGATATGAATTGGTACAACCACACCACAGGCTAAACAACCATGCTTACAAAAGTGTAAGCTAAGTGCTATCTGCTAAAAGACTAAAGCTTTTCGAAACCTAGTTTTCATTTTTCCTTCTAGACTGCTTACAGTTTCCAATTATTGTTTTCATTCTTCATTGAAAAAAAAGAAGCACATCTGCTTAGAGGATATGCATTTTAACAATATATCTTCCTCAACTGTTGTGAAAACACTAAAGGCTGTCTAAATGTGCATGGCATTACTATCATTTGCCCATTGCTAGTAATTGTGTTGATAAATCAATAAGTAAGCTAAAGAATGTACAGAAATTCAAGACAATGAGGTTATAGGCATTAAAAGTTAATTTTTCCTGGGAAAAAACCCCAAGACAAAAGGTCTCTTCCTGGTGAAAGATTAAAAAAAAACAAAAAACAAAAAAACAAAAAAAACCAAAAAAAACCCAACCAAACAAACAAAAAAAACAAACACAAAAAAAAAGGGCTGTATTTAAACTAAAATTAAGTGGGCATAATCTGGTATTCTGACCAGAAGTAGCATTCCCACTCTCCAGATGCTCATTTCTGTTCCCTTTTCTTTTGCTGCCTCAGCTATTCACGAAGCGATACAAACAGCCATACTGGGAAATGAACCCAGCTGAAAACTAACTCTTCAAATAAACTTTTGAAGAATGAGCAACCCATCTGGTTTACCATGAAGTTGACACAGTCACAAGCTGGGACAAGAGCTGTGAACCCAGTGAGTGTCCAGAGGCCGTTTCTTCTCATGGCCAAATCACCAAGTAAACTATGGTTTACAGTAAGAACTGCAAACATTCAAAAACCACTGACCTGACTGGAAATGAAGAAATTCACTACAAACCCAACAAGCCTAAGACTGAAATTCATGTAAAAATGAATGATCATTCAGTAAATCATACACACATATGCTGTTGATAATATAAAATAATGAAAAGTAGTTTGCTTCTGAAAGCCAGGCAGACAGTGGGTATCCTTAGGACAGCCCCTTGGAGAGCGGAACCATAGTACATTTATACCTAGTGTGAAATGCTAGAGTGCAATGCTAGAGTGCAACCTAAGGTTACAGCAAAGGTCACAGACTCTCAACTGAGAGAGACCATAGACAACTCTTCACCATTAATGAAGGATGCCCACAAGAGCAACATAAAGCTATGGGACTTATAGTTCATACAAACTATGACGGTACCATGTAAGCATCTTTAGCTGTGTGAAAGAGGGAAATGTTAACTGGTATCGGAAATAAAATATTAGCCGCGGGGCTGTAGGCAGATGCGTTACCTCTTTAAACAGAGCCAGAGGACTCAATGTGTAAAAGAGTAGCAAAACAACTTGGTAAAAAGCAGCATGAGAAAACTGAAATCAAGATTTCAGGAAGACTGGAAAAGAGAATGGCCACCATGGTGGTAATTTTTGGAAAGTGAAGGGGCAGTATAGTGTTATGACAGATTTAGAGACTAAGGCTTGCATCTTCAAATCACAAGAACCATATGACCTGGCAGATCCTTGTTCATTCCCATTCTGACGATGTAGTTTGCTTTAATTAAGCTGCTATTCTAGAAATTCAGCTGAAACTAAACAGAGTTGTATGCAAAAGGCAATGCCATACCTATCTTACTCCCTTGAGTACTGTTATCAAGAAATTACAGAACAAAAACTACGTATGTTAATTCTAGTTCTCTGACAGATCAATCACAACTGAGGGCTGGGTTAAGAGCTTCCAAAAGTTTAATTTAAAGCTAAGACTATGTTTAGCTACCCCAACTACATCAGAATTTTTGACAATACTTGCTGCAATACTTTGCATTAACTGACATATGTACGTATCTATTTATGTTTACATTAACTGGAGATTTCAATAGGGATGCAGATATCATTTCTTGCAGTTAATACTCGCCTTCCTACCATGCTTTCTAATCATCACCTTGGTACTGTTCCCCATACTTACACCCATTACTTATCTACTGTCACTACCTCCAATCGTTCGCATCACTGTCCACAATGTTCCACATGAAGCCAAACAAAACAAAGCAAAAGAGTATAAAAGAAGAATGTAAACATAGAGGTCCTCAGCCTGAAAAAGGAGACATGAAATTCAGGAAGAAAACTGAAGAACAACAACAGAAAATATTTACAGAGCAACATGACAGCTGGTTAGCACTTTTAACAAGAGATTAAAAATATTTAAGATAATTATTACACTTATCTGTACTGTAGCAGCACATGGAAAAAAAAAAAAAATCACAGGACTCTTCATGCCAAACACTGTACAATACCAAGACAGTTTTGGTTTTAATGATATTTCCACCTAATTACTTTTCCTAACCTTACTTCTCACTTCCCTTTTCGTAACTATCAGTTGCTGCATGGCCCTGTCACTCCCCACTGCAATATCAAAAAGCAATTTCATTCTTTATCTGCTCTGCGACACCAACCTCCACGCCCATTTCTTACTTCCTAGTAAGCCTGCTTTCATACTTTGTTCCTTGTGTCCATAATGCCTAGAAGCTGACCATCATGAATATCTGTGAAATTAATGTTATTATGCACTTTCAAAATCCTATTCAACTTTTAACCCTCAAATATGTAAAGAATTAAATGACCTAGGTCATCAGTGTGACAGAACCAATACTGCTATTGCACAGAGAGCTACAAGAAGCCATACAGGAAGCCATGTCATATCCATGCCCTATACTAAAAAGAGCTGTGCTACTTCAGAAGAATAATCTTTGTGATTGCCCAACAATTTTGATGCACACAAGACTATATTCCAGAAGCAGTGCCATCAAGTACTACAGTGGCACAAAAAACTAGATTTCCTTGACTAGTTTTTTTTGTAAAGGTTTTTAGAAAAGGATTTTGATGATTTGAGGCAGGCCATGATAAGTAAAGCACACAAGCAAGAATGCTGTTAGACTTGCCCATATAACATACTTATGGACTAAATACTTTAAGCTGCATTTATTAAAAAAATAAGCTGTAAAGGCTATTACCAAAGCTAACTCAAATTTAACACCACTAAATTACTCACTGACGTTTATGAAAGTTGAAGGCTATACTTCAGCTTGCAGACAGATACCTTAGTTGCCTTGGGTAGTCTAGGATTTATTTTAAGCTGTAGTATAAAATACAGCTGCAGTGCTTCAACAGCTATATGCTCATGCCTTGACACTTTTGGAACAGTAAGGTATTTGAACTAATTGACCCTATTAGTTACATGCTGGTCTTCTACAGATCTGGTCTTCCTGACGTCTGTCCTCATTACCAGATACAAAGTAAAGAAGAAAAAAAAGCACAAAAATGGTAAAAATTTCACCTGCAGGCGAAACACAACAGGCAGTGAGAAAGAACTAATAAACCCTGTTAGGCACAAACTGATTTCTGTAGACCTACTTCTATTTCTCTGCATTCAATTCCCCAGTTTACTTTAATTATAGGCTAATTTAGTAGTTTGAATGCAATGTAACATTGAACCCTAAGAGATTCACACTGCATCTAGTCAAGACCTCTTGGACCTTAAAAAAAGGCCTAAAGATAGACATACTACATCCAATGAGGCTCCTGTATCAGCCAAGCTAGATTTGGCTTTGGCTCTGTGCACAGTATTCCCCATAGTATCCATATCCATACTATCTTATATGATGAAAAAAATTAACATCTCAGCTCATCATGCAGCTAATGTTTCATTAAGTGCCACAGAAAAAAGGTCATGAGACTGAAGCAAGGAAAGGCAGTACGTGTTGTCATGAACTGAAAAAAGCACCTCTCCATTTTTTTAAGCAATCTCAGCAGGCAACTTCACAAGGCTCAGCTATGTACATCTCACAAATAACTACTTAAGAAACAAATTCTACTTTTGTGGGATTGTTGAGTGGCCTAGTGAGTTAGAAATTATTGAAATGCAACACAAAGAGGTCAAAGGTAAAGCGTTAGAAAAGAATGTAAAATGACATTCCCACGCATGGCCACTTTGAAATCTACCACTTCAAAAAGCCAGCTTCCAAACTAAGCAGGCAGAAATACATTTCAAGATGAGGTATCTGCATCACCAGTAAACCACAGTAAGAACCTCTCCTTAACTGACAGTAACAGGGCAATT
>WYDI02010181.1:52029-66379 GCA_009867235.2 Psittacus erithacus | reverse complement strand
CATTTCAAGATGAGGTATCTGCATCACCAGTAAACCACAGTAAGAACCTCTCCTTAACTGACAGTAACAGGGCAATTTAAGAAATAAAAAAACAAATAAAACCAACCAAACAAACAAAACCACAAAAGGTATTCCTAAAACTTACAGACATTAGTGTTTCAAGTCATGTTTTGCTATTATCTCAACTGAATAATAATCAGGTATTCATAGTGTGACAAATGCAACTATAGACGTAAGTTTTTCCATAGCAAAGAAATTTCCCAGAGATAACTTTTGGTAACACAACTAACAACAAACTCATAAATGCCCCTACAAAGCAGCAGCAGTATCGAAAGGCTGTTTTTTCATAATTCAGATGGATTCTGGGAAGCAGCAGCTGCACTCACTCTTATTCTTTCCACAGGGTGACAAATTCCCAGGCACCTATTCAGAACACTCCCATTTATTCTTACAACTGTTCACCAACAAGCAACCTTAAGAATAACCTTCCATTTTCAAACTGATATGACATCCATGGAAAGACTGCACTGCTGTGATCAGATGGCCTGCTGCACACTTCCTAAAATTACATTAAAGACTGTAAAGTCACATAGCCAAAACCCAACCTTTAAAAGGTAGAACTATGGCCTTTCAAACCCTAAATTCCCTATCAAGAGAAAATGAGAAGACGCTGTTATGGTACTTACTGTGGACACTGATTTGTGGACAATAAATACCATAATCAACTCTCTTAAAACAACCAAGTATCAGAGAACAACTTCTCATGAGTAAGGAAATAAGCCATATAAAAAGCAGTAAAATATGAAAATAAGTTTTGATACAAAAGACATCTGTCAACTCAAAAAAAATGTGAGACAGTATCTTAAGTAACAATTAATAACACACTCAATGCTTACCCATCTCTTCCCTTACTGACAATTTTAACTTCAAAATAGTATATGCCACACGCTGCAGGTATAGGATGTGTAGCTCGAACAGAAGCAGCATCTTTTGGAGTTTTTCCATGACCTGAAAAACAATTGTATTCAAAACACAACAAAAAAATATTTTAGATAATTGCAGAAGACGACCCAAAGGTATATATACCAACTATTCAAAACAGAAGGCTTATATAATTGAGCAAACAATACACAATATTCTAATCAACCTCATTTTTTATGCTAGAATATTTTCTTCCAACATTAAGTTTGCATTGTAGGCACCTGCACTGCAACTAAGCATGCTATAAGAAGTTCTAGATATACTCATCTAAAAGGTTTTACAATTATTTGAAGGGAAACAAGAAAAAAAGTTTAACCACAGTAAGCAATGTAGCTGGCAAAGCCCACTTAGGTTTGAAAGAAATGTATGCTTTCTCAAATGCACACAGCTTACTCATTTTATAGACTGAAACATGATGTAACAGAGCTTAATCTAACGCTCACTGCTTCTGAATATTCAAGCTAAAGATACTTCAATTCTAAATGTCCTTCAGAATAAACATCACTATATAGAATGTACAACTCATAATTTAAAACATTTGCATGTTTTGAACGTTATTTCAGGACAGTATGAGGTGTTACAGACTGCAACTGAGCTAATGCAGCTCCTACTCCTGTTCCTTACAAGGCTCACTGTGTATCAGCTCTGCCACAAGAAGAATGCCCAACGCCAGCTTTTGTCTACTTTAGGGATTTTCAACCTAAGCCCAAGAGCCATTTGCATTCCACTAAGGCTAACTCTTCTGAACATGTCACCCTCTTCACAGCCCATTGTTCCAAAGGCAACTTGGCCAGATGACTTGTTCTAGCAGCAACCTGTTTAAGCAAGCTCAGTGTCTCCCAGGCACACCAAAATCCCACAATTACTGCATAGAAGTTACACATGGGGCCACAGGACACAGTTAAAAAATAAATAAAATGGAGCAAAGTGAAAAACATACTAGATCCTGGCAAGAGGTATTTCAGTAAGATGGCAACCATGAACAGATGTCATTGCCATAATTCATGGAGATCCCATATCCACACTCCATGTGAATCTGAGGCAAGATGAAGAGGCATGATGAAGAGAGATGACTGCCTGGAGTGGGCTGTGCAAATCCTTCTGGCTGCAAGCAGTCCAGCTGTCGTCTCCAGTCCAGACAGGAAGGCCTACTGCACCTGCATAGCAATTGTCTGTGTATGCCGAAAAATTATAACTACACTTCTCCCAATGGCATTAACACTGGAATTACTGCTCAGGCACAGATTAATCATGTATCATGTACAGCAAGCTGGGTGACACAGAAAAATGCTGCAGGAAAATAACTGCACACCCAGCCAGAAAGACAGGCACAGCTGATCTACACTTCTTCACCTCTAAGCACAGAGCCATTTAGTGAAAATGTTGATAAAACAGTAAACAGCTTATCTGCCTGCAGAGCTAGCACCATCTCTCACCAAAAGGCATACAGTCAGCCAAGGAGAACTCTCCAGTGTGAATGCATCTGCATCTGAAAATTTGTTAACATAGCACAAATTCTTCAGTCATTGAGATTAGGTTTAACCCACAAACTTTTTCTGATGTAACTAGTTCACCTTAGTGTACTACTGTCTTTAGCTATCTTACTTTTCTGAGCGCAAATGCACTGCTCACTTCAATGCTATTACTAAACATCTTATATAAAGATCTCTCTATCACCTCAGGTTTTACAATATTAAGTTTCTGCATGTTGTTTTCAGACATCTCATATGAGGAAAAAACAGTAATTTACTCCTCCATACACAAGACAGCATGCATGTTTTATTGTTTACTGCTTAAGTTATTTCCTCAGGCTCCGTCAACCAAGGTAATAACCAAGTACATAAGCTTAAAGCTTTCATAGGTTTGCTTGGTTTTCAAGCGCTGGTAGCTTACTATTCAGCTACTATAAATTAGATTATCATTCCTAAGTATGCAGCAATCCTTCAGCTAAAAGGCACCCAAAACTTTATCGGCAGAACATTAAACAGCTGAGAGATCACTTAAATTGAGATAGCGCTGATTAAATGATGCATTGGTTAGAGGAAGGGGTGCGGCAAAGGAAAGATACTTTCTTTTTAAATGTTCTTAGGTTTTTACTTTAAAATAGGTTGCAAGTAAGTTCCCTTGGTTACTCCATGCACTTGACAATCTGTGTAGTTTCAGTCTGAGTCAGTCTCCTTACTTGGGCAAGTCTTCCACAGAGAAGACTGAAGTAGTAGGAACTAGCCAAATATTATTGAAAATGTACATCCAGTACCCAGCAGACTTTGTTTTGTAAAATCACAGTCTAAGTGTTTGGGAACAATGCTGATTTAAGGTATTCTTAGGACCCCTTCCTAAAACAAGTCCCCCTTCTCCCACTCCCTCCCCAGTCCAGACAGCTATTTGCAAAGATATACCATGAACCAGATTGATTAGCTGATTGGGCTTTAAGAAACCTACCAGATTACTTTTTTTCTTTAAGCAGCAGATCAGTTCCCTGATCCAGTTCACAACACAGCCACACACAGCTGTCACACCACAAATAAGAGGTCGACCCAGGGGCAGAAGTAACAGGATATCTTGCCAGTATTGCCAAACACCTAGTGGTGAAGCAACATGCTTTGGGAAGTCAGTGCCCGAAACTACTTTCATCCCATTAAACCAGGAGACACTCTAAATCAGAACTGCTGTTCTTTTAATATCATTTTCTATGAATCCCATTTTACTACTTGAGTATGTTGCTTTTATTTGTAGTTACATACAGTTATTATTTCTAACAGCAAATTCAACAGCATCAAGCACTTAACTACTTTCAAATATCCCAAATACCTCTAACGCTGTCTCAACATGCTACTTGAGGCTTTCAATACTACTGAGCTACACTGGACTACCTGAAGAGTCACAAGGTGTTAGTTATGAGCCAGACTTAAAATAAGAAAGAGGTTCTTTACAGAGTTAAACTGCAAAATTTCTTACCAAAGTATGTTACAGATGCTACTGTTTAAGCGGACACTGGGCAAGCTTCTAGAACAGAAGTTACCTGAGAAACTGCCTTCAGCTCAGGATGCCATTCAGCTTAAAATGGCTGGAAACTCAGAGGGGCACACACAGATACACCTCCTTTCTAGATTTTTCTGTAGAGACTCACTTATGGCTGCTGTCACTGATGGGACACTGAGCTGAGTGGCCCATTAACTTGGCATTATACACTGCTGTCATGTTCCCTGGTAACACGAATCCCCACTTCCCTGCTTGTAAGAAGCAACTTTGACACCCAACTCCAAATTTCTGAATTGGAAGGTTCTAATGCCTGAAGTGGATCATGCAAATGCTGCCCTATGTTCCCTAAATCAGGGAACATAGTTCTTTCATAGTTGCAAACTACAGTTAAAGTATTTTAAAGAATACTTTTAAAGTATGTACTATTTAACACCAAAATTCGACGATTTTCAGCATTAAAAAGAGAATTCTGCACTGGGGCAGAGAAGGGAAAATAGTGTACAAAGCTCAAACTTTACACTGTAAACCAGATCTCAGGTAAGTTCAGTTACCAGAACTGTTTTCAATTGCGCTTTCATTAAAAGTGCTTATCAACCATGAGCTGACCATGATAAAGGAATAAAGCTTTAGTTTTAAAGCAGTGATTTACACTGATGATTTTTACTGAAAGTAAGTGTCCTTTAGCCAAATTAAACTGAAATTGATCTTAAATTCCGTCTACTTGAAAAAATCCCAGTTCTGATAGAACCATATTTGGAGAAGCCATTTCAGCTTTCAAAAATACCATCTTTAAACCTAAATTGAAGTGTGTAATGCATATGCACCAAGTAGTCCAAAAGAACCCTATGGGAGTGCCTACCTAGACAAAAGCAAGCATGTTTACATCATTTAAATCCTCAAATGAAGTTTACATAAACTGAACTGCAGTTATTTCCAACAGGTGATTCAATGACCTGCTCACGCTGCCGAAAATAAAATAATCAAGGCCTAACCTGTTGAATTCATTAGGAAAGTTTCACTGAGACAAGGGCAGGGGGAGGCAGGGAAACAAAAACAAAAAAAAACCAAAAAAACAAACCCATGCACAAATTACTGATTTTACTTCAACTTTTCCCCCAGTTAAAAAAAAAAAAGCAATCTATCTCAGAGCTACAAAGGTGTCCAAAACTAGCATACTGAACTGAATGTACTTCAAGTGTTTTCTGCCAGAAAAAATTGACACCATCCTTGTATCAGTGAATGACAACATAAAACTATTACTACCGAATCCTCCTCTGGTTTAGTTATTTCCTTTACTTATATCCTTTCCTGTAATTGGGATGTACGGTTTGTACTGAAATTAAAACTTTTATTTTTATTTAGTTTTTAGTTTGGCACTAGAGGCAGTTCAAAGCAACTGCATTGTAAATAAATGTCTGGCTAAGATTTCCTGGCCTGTGATACATCAGAAAAAGTTCACACAATAGCAGCTTACTCAAATTGCATAACTTTCCTCAGCTTTTTTTGGACAACTGTCACAAGACTAACTTAAGTGAAGTTACTAGAGGACTTTCCATGGTTTTAGAACTAATGCTTTAGTCCGTTTACCTAATTCTGTATATAGTTTCTTTCATGGTTACATCTGCATTGAGTCTGTATTTTTATCTCCTTATACTACATAGCATAGATTATTATCTGCAGGAAACTGAACTTGTCTAGTGGAACATTCATATTACATACAGCATTTATGAAATCCCCTTTTCCAATGAGATACATGTGTTAATTCTAAGTATTTTAGATATGTAGAAATATTTTAAAAGTGCCTTGCCTTCATAGCTACATATTTTGTGCAGCAAGTCCTTTACATTTAACAGACATTTGTCTGAACCCTTATGCTATGCTGAACCACTTCCCTACAACTCAGAGCTGTTAAATATTAAGTGAAGTGACATAACTTTTTTTCTGCTACTGTTTTTCATGTTTCCCTTACATAGATATTCCATGTACAACAGTCACTAGGACAGTGTTAGCATTTTATCAGCTTACACAGCTAACTGGCATCAACACAAAAATGTATGTCTGCCCAACTAAAAACCAAAACCACCCGTGGGTATAGTCTTTAATGTACATTACAGTATCACTGATGCCAACAAATACGTATTTCACATCCAGATTTTGACAGAGCTTCCTAATCAAGAGTCAGAATTTGTAAAAGTATAACAGAATAGCTCATTGTGGAAAGAAATTAGCCTGCTCGGGTAAACAACATGGCAATCAATGCCACCTTCCCTGAAATCACATCCCCATGTATGTTTTCCTTTTTTAAGTAACACTATGATTTTGAGAGATAATACAACAGACCACTGACCCCTGGGTTTTGTTGACATCCAACAAAATTTAAAGAGCTGGTATCCTGATGCTAGATTGTACTCCTTTCTTTAAACCTCCACTGCTTCATCAGTGCCTGGTTTTGTGGCAGTTTCAATTTTTAAACACTCCCTAGGATGCTTGTAAAAAGCTTCAGGTCCAGAAATGCAGCACACAAAGCATAACAACTGCAATGGGTAGAAAGAGACATCTACTGCAGCACATGTTTCCATACAAGTTGTCCACTGGTATGCAAGAAAATGAAAGAAATCTTCAAAATTACAGAGAGGACCACCATTCCTCTTACAAACCAATAAAACAAAAATATCACTGCTCACAACACATCAGCACATTAAAATTATGAAGCTGATTATATGAAAAAAAATTTGAAAGCTTTTGCTCTCATTATTCCCCCCACCCATTTTTTCAGAGGCAAGTACCCCAACACATTCAGGGTGGAAGGAAAGCACTGTTACCTCTTTGTAGCTTCCATCAGTCTCAGACAGGAGGAAGTTACTCAAGAAAAACAGTTCTATAGCAAAAAATCTACAGAGGCACCAGAGAAAGCTTAAGTGTACAACTTCAGAAACACAATATAGTAAGAACTGCTTTTAATTACTGGCTTACTTGAACAGATCTGTCTTCTCTCCCTTCCCTGAGTATTTTGGTCAAGAATACAACAGCTCTTTATCCATGCTCAATGCGCTGTTCAGATTTCCTTTTAATAAAACCACCTACCATTCTTCCACTACTATTTAGATAGCTTCAGAAGCACTGAAAGTGCCAATATTCCATGAGAAGATACTCTGACGGCTTTTGATTGTGACTTCTACTTGCAAGTGAATTGTAGAAACAAAATTTCGCAGTGCTAAGCACATTCTTATTGCCTACCTTCCCTTATTCTCCTGGTGAACCTCCTCATTTTCTTCACTGTTAGTGTATTCTCAGGGCTGAAGGATCCAGGAGGGAGAAAAGGCAGCAGACGTTTTAGTGGGTTTTTCCCCCAGTTCTCAGGTAGGAATGCCACAATACCATTAATTGCTTGGCCTGTTTAGCAACTCCAGGTGCCAGGCTACAAACACATACATGGGGCTGCCCTAATAGCCACCTTCGTTATATTACCAGGAAGATGGGCCACTTAAGAAGCCATTCGCTCCCATTTGCAGTCAGGAGAAAGAAAAGTTTATACATGTTATATTGGCACCTCTGCTTTTCAGAGTCCTCTGGGCTAATCTAGGAACTCTTCAACCTTCATTACTTTCTATTATTTAAGAGCTAGGGTAAAGGTACTTTATTATGTGCTTTATGACTTCTGGTAGGGTATCCACAGTATTTTCTATGTTACCTGTACTTCAGAAACATACTGAGCCACTTGTAATTTCTTTGAGCTAATCGTTTTTCTTTAAAACACTAAGGTAAAGAAAAGAAGTGAGGAAAAACAAGGATAGCACCAAGAAACCTTTAAAATATACTTCTACAGTTGCACTGACAGACTAGAGAGGTTCCGTCTCTAAATTCTACTCCATGAGCAAAAGCAGTTGGTCAAAGCAAAACAAAGCAGCAGGAAGACTTGAGGGCCACAAGGCTATGACCATCTTATAAGGAAAAACAAAACGAAACAAAAATAAACAAACAAGAAAAGCCCAACCCGCTGCCACCAACAACCAGAAAATACAAAATGCTTCTAAAAATACAAGGTCATAAAGCACTGAACAAAAGCCAGGAAATTCAGAGTTAAGTACTAAATTACATGTCCTTAAATCACACAGTGCCTCCCAGAAACCTGCTCTGTAGTCATCAACCTCCTTTATTATCTTTGTATGGTGCATTAAACTTAGCATTTTTAATAGAATATTTTGTATGTAATAATAATGGCTCCCTATAAAGAAAAAAAAAGTCTTTGAGAGTACATTTAATCCTTTCATGGCAGCCAAATCCTGCCATGTGTTTGTGTTGCCGTTTTCCTCCTCCGATTAAACAGTAACATGTTTATCGAGATTTCAGTTGAATTTCTCCACTGTAAACTCTGAAAAAGGGTAATTGCAAGGTTGTTTTTTTTCCCCTCTCATTACGTTCATTTGACTACAGCCCGACAAAAGATCCAGTTCTTCGCAGCCAACTCAGATGTGGTTTTGAATCCACAACACTTCTACTTTAGGACTTGGGCCTAGAACACCAGATGTGTCTGTGTTTTTTCAGGTCAGCGTGTACGCTTATGTTTCCAGGTTTTACGACATTTCATAACAAGCAACACAAATTCTTCTTCCATCCCCTCTTGCTGATTTACACAAATGCATACTCCAGTTTTTACCTTTGAAAATCGGTAACTTTAACCATGAAACATCTAGGATGAAAGTTATAAAGTCACCTTTATTAACACAAGCCCTATTAGCATTCCTTCCCTCAAATCACTCTGTAGGCTGTACAACAGTTAGGCTAGACTATTATCAGTGGCTTTAATTCCATTTTTCACCGTTTAAAAATAAACTGCGTTTTTCTCTGTGCTTTCTCCTCCCGTCATTTCCGTGTTTGATAGCTTAACCCTTGCTCTTCTCTCTCGAGAAAAAAAAAAAAAGAAGAAAAGCCACTTCTTTCCTGGCTCATTACCATAAGCAGGACACGTCATGCCGATTCTCCTTTATTCTCCTGCCCAGACCCAAACCTTCTGGTGATACCTGAATCCACGGAGGAAGTCTCAGAGTTTACATAATGCCCACTCCAGGAGCACACGGAGGCGGCCGGGGGGGGCCCCTTGCCCCCCCAACCCCCGCACCGCGACAGAAGCGGGGGGAGGGGAAAGGAGAGAAAATAAAGCTGAAATAAGGAAAAACAAGACCCTTCTCCTCACGCTGCGGCAATTTAGAGACTCGGAAGGGAGAGAAGGAGAAGAAAGAGGGAGAGGAGCGTGTGTTATTTCCTGTCATTGTTACTCCCGTGCCCACAGCCCGACGGAGGGGTCGGCCCGCAGCCCCCGGCCCAACGAAGGCTCCCGCTCCCCGCGGGGGTCGGAGGGGGTTGGCGGCGGCCAGGGCCGGCCCTCACCTTTGTAGTGTACCCGCAGGTTGTTCTGAGAAAGACCGATGTAACTGAATTTGTCCTTCGGGCTCCAGGAGCGGGGCAGCGGCGTCTCCTGCTCGTCCACGGCCGGGTAGAGCCTCTTCAGCCGCCGTTTCAGCTCCTTCTCCTGCTCGTTCAGAGCCGGATCACTGTGCGGGAACGGCGCCGGGGCACTGGTGCCGGTAGTGCCGCTGCTCCCCGCCGACAGGCCCAACGCCGCGCCGGCACCGCCGCCCCCCGCCGCCGCAGGCCCGCTGCCGGCTGCGGCGGGTGGCGGCGGCGCAGCGGTGGCCGGCGGCGGCGGCGGGTGGAGCAGCAGAGCGGCGGCCGGTGCGGAGCCGGGGTTGGCGGCGACGGCGGCTGATGGGATCCCCGGCGCCGGCGGGGGAGCAGCGGCTGCCAAGGGGAGCTGCGGCGGCGGGGGTTGTTGTTGCTGTTGCCCGGACATCCCGGCTCCGGCCTCCTCCTCCGCCGCCACCTCCCGCGGTCGCGACTGTCACCGGACAGGCCCGGGGCGGAGCGACAGGCAGGCCCGGCGCTGCGGAGTGAGACTGCCGTCGACGGGTCACCCCCAACCAGAGCGCCTCGGCAGGGGGCGGGGTGGGGGGGTGGGGGGCGCGATGACGACGACGGCGGCGGCGACCCGGTGGGAGCGTGTGGTGCGGCGGGCCCAGGCCGGAGGGAGTGAGGGCGGGGAGAGGAAAGCAGAGAGCAGCGGCGCCCGGCGGAAGCGAGGCGGGCGGAGAGCGCGCGCCAGGCGCCGCGGCGGGGCGGGTAGGCGAGTTGGCTCCCTCCTCCTTCTCCTCCCCACCGCCTTCTCCGGTGGCGCGCGCGCGCGCGCGCGCTCTCGCTCCGTCCAGCCCCGGCGCGACGCCGCCGCGGTGCGTCCCCGAGTCAGCTGAGCCGGGAGAGCGGCGGCGGCGGCGCGAGGGCGGGGAGAAGGGGCGGGGCCTCTGCTCCGAGGCGCGAGGGCGGCCGTGAAGAGCTGAGGGAAGTGGGAGGAGGAGAGGGAGGGGAGCTACGGGTTCTGTCGCCGTCGGTGACGGCGAGTGCAAACGGTGGATGGGGGCAGACCGGGCCGGTGGCTGCCCGGCTGCCAGGCTGCCTTCTGCTAGGCCCGGCTCGACTCTGCCGTCCCCGTGCCCCGCGGGCTGTGCTGTGGCACAAGGCCGATGAGAAGCAGCAGAGAGCAGAGCTGGGCAGGGCAGGGCAGGGCAGGGCGGCTCATGGGGGCCGGAGAAGCTTGGAAGCGCCTGTGGGTACCACACCAGGCTGACAGGATCAAGGGGAGCAGAACAGTGTTCAGGGTTTAGGAGGGTGTGTTGTTCGGGGTCTTTTTCATAGAATCAGCTAGGTTGGAAAAGACCTTTAAGATCATCAAGGCCAGACATTACCCCAAGACTACCAGGACCACCACTAAACCATGTCACTGAGGGCCTCGTGTATGTTTTTTGAACTGTTCCAGTGACTGTGATTCCGCCACTTCCATGAGCAGCTTGTGCCAGTACCTGAGCACCCTCTTTGTGAAGAAATTTTTCCTAACATCCAGTCTAAACCTCCCCTGGCACAGCTTGAGGCCATACCTCTTGTCCTGTCACTTGTTATTTGGGAGGAGAGACCAACCCCCACCTCACTACAACCTCCTTTCAGGCTGTTGTAGAGAGTGGTAAGGTCCCCACTGAACCTTCTCTTCTCCAGACTAAACAACCCAGTTCCCTCAACTGCTCCTCTTAAGACTTGCGCTCCAGACCCTTCACTGGCTTCATGGCCCTTTTCTTCCTTTTTTTTTTTCTGCTCCTGTGGTTGGTTTTGCCTGTAATTTTGTTGATTAATCAGTGATTGCCTGCTCTGATAATTTACGTGTCAGC
Organism: Psittacus erithacus; assembly: GCA_009867235.2. Taxonomy (NCBI): domain Eukaryota; kingdom Metazoa; phylum Chordata; class Aves; order Psittaciformes; family Psittacidae; genus Psittacus; species Psittacus erithacus. Next base: position 55,145 of record WYDI02010181.1, on the reverse strand, counting down.
AGTGAAAGAGAAACATTCAGAGGCAGGCAAGCAGGGCTTTGAAAACATTGGAAGAGGAAGGGAATTTCTCTGGTGGGTCTAGAACCTGAAACATTAGCCATGTTGCAAGCCATTTCCAGCTGCCAGTGTGTTGTACAGAAGCAGGAAATAAAGGAGGTTAATTATGTTTCGCTTGTGTGAAACAGCTGGTGAGGTAATGGAGGTGTGACACTCATAAAGGCATGTACAAAGCTAAACATTTCTTCCTTATAGTCACCTACATATCCTGTGTCACGAGACTGCTCTGTAACGTCTAATAGCATCTATGGCTTGACAAAATGCAGTTATCTGAAAACACCCTATCAAAAGGAGCTGCAGACTACACAAGAGTAGAAATGCCTAGGGCAGACGTCAGAACATGTGCTGGATCATGCCTGAAGGTCAATTACCCTGGCACTCTTCCCACTAGATTTAAGTTTGCTTTCTAAAATCTAGAGGTTGTTGTAAACCGTCAAGCTTAGCAGTTTAGAGTTATTTTTTCAAAAAACACAGTGTTTGGCTAGCATAGACTTGGAGAATACATTTATTATACTCAAAAGTGTAGGTGTGTCCTCACTCTTTTTCTGAATGTCAGTAAATTTTCTGCCATGGCTACTTCCTCTGAGTCATGGCTCATGTAGCATTTGTGCAGAAATATTTCGTGTCATCCATTTTGAGATTGACACCATCAAGTTCCTGTGTCTTGTACAATAAGAAAGGAGAGTAAGCATTTGAGTGGTTAATTCCTGATGTTACCTGCTACTGATTACTTTTATCCTGTCATTTACCATTTTCCTAGGATAAGTGATCCAAGTCTATCAAAAAGCTGTTTTTTATAAAAGCCTTTTTCCCCAAGCCTGCCCTCAGACAGACTCATCCACATCACTTTTTCTGAGGTAAAATATGCTGTAGACTATGCCAGAGGAGAAAAATTCTTTTATGTAGAGGTATTCTAATACTTGGTATTAAGTAGCTATTTATTGCTTCTGTGTTCCTCTGGGTGCTTTGTTTTCTCACTAGAGCTTCCCGAGGATTAGGCATAGCACATAGATATTTATATAAGTGCCCAATTGCTACTTTTCAGTTGTCGTAAATGAATTGGAACTTGTCAGCTTTAGAAGCAGTACTCATGTTCCTCTCTTAACGTGCGTTATTCTGCATTTTTAGTGTTGAACCTAATTCACCATTACATGATCCATTCTGTTTTGTTAAGACTTCATCGTCACAGTCCCCTTTTATTAAGTTAAGTCTTGCTTAACTGAAATAATATGGCAGCTGCAGATTTTACTGTCTGACAATACAGCCCTCTTTTAGATCAGTGGTAAACACAGCAACAACATGAGACTTGGGACAGAGCCCTGAAGCAGGCTGTCGTTAACCTTCCGCCATCGCAGAAACTTGCTGTTGAATTCTGCTCTTTGTTTCCCAGCTCCAGTTTTTGAGCTGTGATAGTACTTTTATTTTTGTCTAGTGATTCCCGAGCTGCCTGAATTGTCTGTGTTTTAGGGATTTAATTGAAGGCTTTTTCAAACACTGTAAAATATTATCTAGTCCACCAAAATCACTTTGGGTTTTGGGTGGGGTTTTTTGATACTTTTGTTTCGGTTTTTTTGGTTGGAGTTTTGGGGTTTTATTTTGACACTTTCAAAGAATTTTGGTAGATGGATGAGCTAGAAATTATTTTGCTTTGCAGAAAAGCCTTGTTAGGCCTAATTTCATACACAGAGAGTCTCTTCTGTATGCTTGTTTTATATTTATATTTATATTTAATTTATATTTTTACTTTTAGTGACCATTTCAGCCAAAGAAAATGCAATCCAAGCATTCTAGTAACTGAGGGTATTTACTTGGCCTCTTGTTGAATATATCAACAGGGTCTCAACATAGTCGACAGGGGTTTTAAAGCAAGTGCAGCTGATCCATTTCCTCCATCACATGAGGGCCCATGAGGGCAGGCGTGATGCATAGGCATCAGCTCACTGTTGGTACATTCCTTCTGGAGCACAGAGCCAGACGAAAGTGGAGTGCAGCCCCTGACTGACGCCCTCCATGCAGCATCAGTAAGAATGAAGTTCTCTCAATTGCACAAGCACACCCTCTTCTCATGCAGCTCTCAGCAGCAGAGTGTTCTGCATGGCCTCTACATGGCTGAGATTCATGTAACTTCCGAATCCTGTGTTGGCTGCTGTCAATGTTTTCTTTAAGAGCCAGTAAGTGGGCTATGGCCATCTGTGCCAACAATACTGATAGCGTTCTGGTTGTCATCAAGAACCAGAGGCCAGGTTCTCCTTGGGAGTCTGTTGCTGTACATGTCCTTTGTCCCGCCTGTACAACCAAGCTTCCTATTACATGAGTTTAGTACACGTGCCTGACGAATTTCCATCCACTTTCTCTCTGAAATCTATTATCTCCTCTTTGCAGTGATGGTAACTGTTTGCTGTTCTTATTTAGTATTTCTCCTGGTTAAGTTTTTCCAGTGCATGGTTTCTTTGTAACTATTTTGGAATCAATTTCCCTGCTTCAAGAAGCTGCTTGGAAATCAGCAATGTGTTATTTCTTGTTGCAACTACTGTGCTGAATTACTGGTCCTAGTCAGAAAAGAAAACCACTAAGAAGTATACTATAGCATTTCAGCAGCGTTAAGGATAGATCTCTTCAGACTACCTGGGGGAATTTTTTGCTGAGCCCTTTGATATTTGGAATATTTTTTTTCCTGCTAATTTAATTGTTTATATATAGGATAGGCTTGATGAACTGACAAATGAAAGACTTGCCAAAATGAATCATGTATGAATTATAGGCCATCATCAACTATTAACTTGGTTGAATCAAATGGTAATCAAGTTGCAATTTACAGTATTACTGTATTGCTGCTCACACATAACATGGTGCTTCTGCTTTTATGAAACTGAGCAATCCGCTAATAGAAATAATTTTGTCATATGAGTCAACTGTATCTGTGCCTATCTTAGGCCAAAAGTGATTAGAAATCTCTCTTGTTTGCCAGTGCTTCAGTTGTGGTATATGAAAAAAATATAAAGGGAGAGATCTGTATCCATTTAGTTTTGGCACTTGTACACCAGCGTGTATACACAGGA